>CABHPR010138571.1:0-11625 GCA_902168415.1 Peromyscus melanophrys
GCTGAGAGAACCTAGTGGCCAGGTCTGCTTTGGTATGTTAAGTTGTCCTCTCAGCTGTTTGCTCCAGTTTTGAAATCTGACAAAGGTCAACACGTAAAATCACAAAATTAATGAAAACTAAAACTTCTGCAGTAAGATAAGGCACAGACTGTGAGCCTAGTGTTGACCTAGTGATACCCTTTTAAGTAAATCACAAAAGTGTAATTTTTGATAAAGGTCTCTCTCTATCATACATATTTATATGCATATATACAAAAGTATACACACATACATATGTACACACACACACACACACACACATATATATATATATATTAATATATTGTATTAGACTAGCTTACAGGCTGAGGTCTGTCTAGCCCAACAATGGCTAGCCCAACAATGTCTGTCTAGCCCAACAATGGCTTTCTTCTGATGGAAAAGCCAAGAATCTGATTCTCTTCAGTCTACAAAGCTGAAGGTCTCACTAGTCTTTGTCTACTTTGTAATCTCACAAATAGATTCTACTACCAATGAAGAAATGACTCATCAGCAGGATAGATGAGTTTGCCAGGGAGAGGTAGTGCAAGCAGGCAAAAACAAAAAGCTTTCTTCTTCTTTCATGTCCTAGTGTTTAGGTTGCCACCAGAAGGTGGGGATCAGATTTAGGGATGGTCTTCCAACCCCAAATGATTCAGATTTATGGTTGATCTCACCTCAAAGGATCCAGTCAAGAAACTTCTTCACGGTGTGCCCAGTTGTTGGGTTGTAGTTGATTTCAGAGATAGTATAGTGACAACAAACACAACCATCCCAAGGGAGAAGGAGGACTGGGACGGGGAGAGGGAGAGAGGGAGCAGTTAGGGGAGTGAAAGAGATAGGGAGAGGAATGGAAGAAGGGAGCTAAGGGTAAAGGGAGTAGGAGGAGAAAGGAGAAGAAGGAATGGAGGGAAAAGAAGACGGAATCAGGGAGGAGGAGAGAGAAGTTTCCAGAACTATCTATCTATCCCCTCAGAGTTAGAGGCTAGTTGATTTGTTCATTAGGCTCATGTATCTGGTTTTTTTTTCCTGTTATTGTGAAGAAACACCATGACCAATTGCAACTTAAAATGAAAGTGTGTCTTACAGTTCTGAAGGGAGGGTCTCTAACAGTAGTGGAGGTCTGCCATGGCTGTGTGAGCAAGAGGAAGAGAGGTCAAATGTTTGATTAGCATACAGGAAGCACAGAGCAAATGAAGTGGAGTGATAACATAAACTTTCAAAGTCATGCCCAGTGATTTTCTTCCTCCAGCAGGGCTCTGCCTGCTAAAGATTTCACAACCTCTGGAAACATCCCCCAAAAAACAAGTACCCAGTGATTAAATATGTGAGCTGATGGTGGATACTTTCCATTCATAATACCATAGTTCATTATTGAATACAGATTAAATGACTCCAACAACACCATTCAATTATTTGCCCTTGATATGTTGAACCTAACTTTGGTTGCAGGGTAGAAAGAGATCAGAGACAAATGATAGCCAGTAATATAAACCTAGAATTTATATTCCAGAACTTATATACATAAATCTGGACCACACAACTTCCAACTCATTCTCAGATGCACAGCATCTGTCCCCATGCTTCCCATTGTGCTAAGCATGGGACATTTATATGAACTGCTCTCTACTCCAACTTCATCTTGATGCCCCAAACTCTCATTGCTCCTGAGTCACTGGCATACTTTACTGCCTTTCTCTAGAATCAAATCCTTTGCTCTTTTAAACATCATCTTGGGGGAAAGAAGTAGACCTGCCTTTTAGAAAGTCTTGCCTTGACATCACCCAAATTCCCATTATCATTAGCTGCTTCCTTTGAGTTTACATTTAAATTTGTATTGGACCCAAAGAGTATTCTCTGTGACTATGTTTTGAGAAATTCTTCACCTGATTATTGCTCCTTTTAAAGATCAATTCAAATATACTCTTTGAATAACTTGTCGATATCTATTTCTCACTTGATGCCTACTAATTGGTCTAATTCAATAGTGGTGATTAAATTTCAACTTGGAATACTTATTATTCATAATTTTTTTATTAAATGTGTTTTCTGAGAATTTCATACATGTATATAATGCATGTTATCCTCATGCCCAGACTTTCCTATCTCTCTCCCATCCCTGCTAACACCCCTTCTTCCCTATTTTCTAGTTTTTAAATTCTTTCCACCCATCACATTAATTTTTTTAACCAGACTCCATATGTGAACACCTTTTTTTTCCTTTTTAAGTATTAATTTATGTAATTACTTAATTATATGGGTTTTTTACTTGTATGTATGACTGTACTATGTGTGTCCCCAATGTCCATGGAGTCCAAAAGAAGGCGTTGGATGCCCTGGGATTGGAGTTATAGATGGTTGTGAGCTCCTATGTGGGTTATGATAACCAACCTTGAGTCTTCTGGAGGAGCAGCTACTCCTCTTAACCACTGAGCAATCTTTCCACTCTCATTTGTGGAAATGTGAGGACACGTCATATTGATAATACAATGCTCTGATTTTAAACCAGTTATTTTCTCTTCTTAACCAATGCAGCTCTTGTTTCTCTTAATAAGGGTATGATGAAGATTCAGCCCTTTAACCACTCTCTTCTTTGTCTTCCTTAACCCGCTAACAAAGGCTAAGCATCCTCAAGAAGGGAGCTTCAGCATGCATATCCAAGAGTCGAACACAGGTTTCCAGCATTTACAATGAAAGGCTTCAGTTCTAGGCACAACCAAATACATTCTCCTTAGTCTTCTCTCCCAGCTAAAATGCCAGTTTTATGAGACATCTGCCAAGAAGAGAAATGATAGAAAATCCCCCCAATGTGTTTTTTCCTCTTGTCCTCCTACATCAATGTTAGCAGCAAACCCTAGTGTAGTCTGTATTATGATAATTATCATCCAGCTCATTCACACCTTGCTTCAGTTTCAAGTCCTCTTCCAAAAAGATATCCTGCAATCTAAATCCCCAGAACCCTTAAAGGTGAACATTATAATAGACTGTTTATCTAGCCAGTGGGGTAACTGGAGGCATGAACAGTGTCCAGGCTAGTTTTATGTCAAATTGATACAGCTGGAAACATTTGAAAGTAGGGAACTTCAACTGAGGAAATGCCTCCATAAGATTTTGCTGTAGGCGAGCCTGTAGGGTATTTTCTTAATTAGTAATTAATGGTTGAGGGCCCAGCCCACTGGGGTTGTGCCAACCCTGGGCAGGTGGTCCTGGCTTCTAAGAAATCAGGATGAGCAAGCCTTAGAGAGCAAGTCAGTAAGCACCATTTCTCTATGGCCTCTGCATCAGCTCCTGCCTCCAGGTTTCTGCCCTGCTTAACTCCTTGCCCTCACTGTTTTTGATAACGATCAGTTATATAAAACTGTGAGTGAATAATTCATTTCCTCTCCAAGTTATTATAGTCATGGTGTTACATCAGAGCAATAGTAACCATAACTAGTAAAAACAAGTATTGTTGGTTGTTTCCTTACTTTTTGTTCTTTGACTCTTTGTCTTTTGGGGGTCTACCACCCAGCTCCCAAATAAATCACACAGGGTTATTCTTTCTTATAAATGCCTGCCCTTAGCTTGGCTTGTTTTTTACAAGTTTTTCTTAAATTATCCCATCTTACTTTTTTTTCTTTTTTCTTTTTATTGTCTCTTTAAAGAATTTACTATTTTTGAAATATGTTTCTTTCTATAACTGTCCATACACTTTTTCTTTCTTTCTTAAGCCTATACACATTGTAAAACACACTGGAACCTGTTTAGAGGTTTATTCAGACTAGATCTCTTTTACTGTATATATTTTAGTCTTTTTAGACTGATGAGCCTTTAATCTGCTAAGCTACACCTGAATCTTCCACACTGCTCTATCATCTGGTTCCATCCCACACTTGGGTCATGAAGGTGAAGCCTAAAGCTCGTGGCCAGGTCAGAGGTGCATGACCAGGAACTGCATTTAACCTTTCAAGCTGTTGGAAGCCAGTACCTATGCTGTCAGAAGCAATTCTTACTTAACTTTGTGTTTCTATTTGGCACTGCCCAGCTGGCTGAATAGCAGCAGTGCCTCTTAAAGAAGTCATGCCCTTTTTCTTTTTCTTTCTTTCAGTTTTCTTAGGCCCTAATTGGAAATTTGATCCTTACATTTGTACGCCAAAATGTTGTTCAGCTTTCTATGACCCCACGTTGGAACGACAAAATATGTTTTTTGGTTTTTTCCTCTTTTGGATCCTTTTTGGGGCCCACCACACAGCTCCCAAATAAATCACTCATGGAGGCTTATTCTTACTTATAAATGCCCAGCCTTTGCTTGGCTTGTTTCTAGCCAGCGTTTCTTAAATTATCCCATCTACCTTTTGCCTCTGGGATTTTACCTTTTCTTATTTCTATATAAATACTTTTAACACATGGCAGCTGTGTGGCTGGGTGACTGGCCCATAAGCATCCACCTCTTTGTTCTCTTTCTCACTCTTCTTCTCAGATTTCTCCTATTTATTCTCTCTCTCTGCCTGTCCATCCCGTCCTTTCTCCTGCCCTGCTGTTGGCATTTCCGCTCTTCACTAGACCAATCAGGTGTTTTGGTAGTACAGTAGCACAGCTTCACAGAGTTAAACAAATGCAACATGAAAATGCAGCACATCTTCGCCTTCTTAAACAAATGTCCACAGCACAAACAAACGTAACACATCTTAAAATAATCTTCTACAAATAAGTTGGTACTACAGTTTTGGGTATTGATATACAGACCTGACAATACTGTTTGGGGGAGGATTGTGGAAGGACTTTGAAACTTTGCACAAGGAAAGGCATTAAGAGTTCAATTCTTGGTGAGTTGTTCTGTGAGAGCTTTGAAGATAAGAATGTTGAGGGTAATGCAGAAGATGGAAGCCTCAACTGTGATGTTTGAGAGGAAAATTTAAAGACGATGGAGGCCCTTTGTCATTTTGAATTAAGATTCTATGGTCCTGATTATTCACGATTGAAGAATCAGCTGTGATTGATAAGATAGCAGAAATACTAAAGTGAAACCTTTTTCTTGGATGGCATAGCCTATGTTGAGCGGCTGAAACTAAGACATTTGTGGTGACTAAGAAGATACTAGCATCATTGAGGTGAAATCTTCTAGAAAGATATTCCTGAGAGTCAGCACACAGAAGCTGAGTCCCAGACATGGCCAAGGTTGTACCTTGTGCTATAGTGTAGGAGCCACCCAGGTGGTGCTGATTTTGAAGGCATAGAGGGATCATGGAAATCAATTGTGCCTTGGAACTATGAGAATCCAGGAGAGGCCACTGATGAAGGTGCAGTTGAATGCTCTGTATCATCTGAAGACCTGGGACTGAAGGGGTCATGCAGGGAAGTTGAGGTTTGGCAACATGAAGAGAACCAATGAGAAGCTATTGGCGAAAGTGCAGCCCAGCTGCAGGAGAAGACCCAGCCTTTTGGAGATCACCACCAATGACAGCAGCAATAGTGGAGTGGAGCCTGCTCCAGATTAGAAGACAAGCTGTAGTATGCTGCATAGGAAAGAGTGGGGGAAGTGATTCAAGCCCCTTGGAGGAGCCCAGAAGATCATGAATGAATCCCAGACATAGAACATTGAGTGATATAATTTTGGAGTTTGATTTTGCTTTGTTCACATTGTACCTGTCCCTTGGTTCTTCCCTCTTGAAAAAAGAAGTTATTGAATATATATTTTTAAAAGAGCCCAGAGCTAAAAGATTTTGAACTGTTAAAGGAGATTTTGAATTTTTAAAAAGGATTGCAGTTTTAATTTGTTTGAATTTTTAAGGTCTGTGGGACATTTAAAGTTATTTATGTTTTATACTGTGATATTAATATTAGCATGCACTCTTGGGAATAAATGAAAAAGGAAAGGTTCTAATTAAAAAGTGGTGTGGTTGTACATCACATTGACAAGTGATCAGTTGTAATGGCTAGTTTTATGTCAGTTAGACACAGCCTAGAGTCATCAGAGAGAAGGGAGCTGCAATTGAGAAAATACCTCCATAAGGTCAGCCTCAGACAAATTTGTATGGCATTAGTGATTGATAAGGAGGGCCCAGCCCATTGTAGGTGGTACCTTTCCTGGGCTGATGTTACTAGGTACTATGAGAAGCAAGCCAGTAAGCAACACCCCTCATGTCCTGTGATCAGCTCCATCTTCCAGGTTACTGCCTGGTTTGAGTTTCTCCCCTCACTGCTTTTGATAGTGATCTGTTATATGGAACTGTGAGTGAATAAACCCTTCCTCCTCAAGTTGCTTTTGTTGTGATGTTTCGTCACATCAATAGTATCCCTAACCAAGATACTAGAGAATTGCAAAAGCCTGTGAGGAATACCAATGGGGGAAAGGAAACATTACCACCAAGTAGATTTCCTGCCCTAGGGTGGCTTTTCTGCTTTTGTAAGCAGTGCACCCTCTTGATCAAGAGTAAAGTTTTACATTGTCAAAAGACTTCAATTAGTTTGTTGATGACCCTGAAATGCTTTCTAACACTAGGCAAACGAGTGTTTCCTTTGACTACACTTTAACATTTAAATTACTGTTTCTGAACATTGAGAAATATAATTGTATTGTTTTCAGTCCATCATTGAAATTTTCATTTTGTGTGTGTGTGTGTGTGTGTGTGTGTGTGTGTGTGTGTGTGTGTGTGTGTGTATGCAGGCCATCACATGTGTATGAATGTCAGAGTAGAATCTCTATTATCAGCCCTCTTCATACACATCATTTGAAATAGTCTTTTGTTCACTACTGTGTATGCCTGGCCTGCATGCTAGGGATTACATTGTTCCAGGAAGGTAACTGTTAGATCAAGATTGATGGAAGATATGAAAATAAAAGAAAGTTCAGAGTGTGTGGTGGCTTAAAGAAAATGGTCCCCAAAGGGAGTGGGACTGTTAGGAACTGTGGCCTTTTTGGTGTAGGTGTGGCCTTGTTAAAAGAAGTGTGTCACTGTGGGAATGGGCTTTGAGGTCTCTTATGCTCAAGCTACTCCAAGTGAAAGAGACCACTTCCTGTTGCCTGTAAGATGTAGAACTCTTAACTACTCCTCCAGCACCATGTCTGCGTACACTCCTCTATGTCCCACCATGATTATAAGAGAATGAACTCTGAACTATAAGCAAGTTCATTTCAGTTAATTGTTTTCCTTTATAAGAGTTGCCATGGTCATGGTGTCTCTTCACAGCAATAGAAACCCCAACCAAAATAGACTAGCAAAACCAGAAGCAGAATTGTTTTTTAATCAGAGCAACTGGTGGACTCCAGTCTCTCCGTAGAAGTGGAAACTGTGAGAGTGTGGCACAGGGGTCTTGGGAGTTTTATAGGATAAAAAGGTTGGGATGGCAGATTCCATCTGCAGGTCAGTCTCCTGTAGTCATAAAGTGATAAAAGTTGATCTTGTTATCAGAAATTTCCACAGGCATTATAAGTCAAGTCAACATCCCTATTAGGAATTTCTCAGTCCACCAAATGCTTTTAGGTCATTAACCCATCAAGAAATTTATTAGATGAGTTATTAACACCATGAGAAGACAGACAGACATTAGTGTGGCATGGCTTCTAAGGAGTTCAGGCTCCAGAGTCACACACACAGAACTCACCAGGTACAGCACATAATCAGGCCCAGAAGGAAGGAATGAAGAAGAGGGAATGGAAAAGTACCATACAGGAGCCAACATGAAGTAGGAGGAGCTTATGTTGCCACCAGTAGTTAGCAGTAGCCCTCTGATGCCAAAATCCACATCTGGCTACCCCACTTAGGAAAGTGAAAAGTCCAGGCAGCTGGAAGACTGTCAACTAGAGGTTTACAGATTGGCAAATCTCAGTAAGGTGCCTGTCAGTATCTTTGAAACTGGAGGAGGGATGGAGCAGCAGGTACTGGTGACCAAGCAACAGTATGTTCTGAATTCTAAAATAAGCCCCTAAGACAAAGAAATACTATATAAACACAAATATTCATTACTAAAATTAAAACAATGCAACCATCAATTGTCTCCTATAACCCCTTGGTCTAGAAATAAAAATTAGCCAAGCACATCTTCTAGAAGGTCAAAGTTATTATTTAATTCACCATTCAAGGTGCTGTGTTAGAATCTTAGTAGAGTGCTTGTGTAGCATGCATGGAGTCCTAGGGTCCATCTCCAGCACAGCATAAACCAGACAGGGTTGCATACATCTATCATCTCAGCAACAGAGTGCTCTCTAAGAGGTTCAGCACTTCGGTATATTTTTATGTACTTTTCAGTTTAAGGCTAACTTGGGATACATGCCTCAAAAGTATGTTATTTGTAATGAAATATAAAACTGTTAAAGATAGAAAGGGTAGTAAATAAAACATTAGAAACAGTGAATGTTCAGAGTAGAAAGAGAAGAGCCACCAAAAAATAACGAACTGAGTTGATGAGATAGCTCACTCAACAGGTAAAGGTGCTTACTGACAAGCGTGACACCTCAGTGGGATCCCAGGAACCCCCAGGGTAGCAGGAAGGAACAGAATCCCACAGTTGTTCTCAGACCTCCTCACATGTGCTGCAATACACATGCCACAAGCGCAGACATGTGCCTACACAATCAAACAAATGTAATTAAATGTTTTTAATTAAAAATATTAATGAACTGCAGAAACATCAGAAAAACAGAACATTGGTGAAAATACAATAAATGTATCAGAGTTAAAGAAAAACCCTCAACGCTCAGAGGTTTAAATAATTTAGATTCTTAGGTTCTGTGGATTAATAGCTACAACTGTCATTATTAAAGAGGTCCATTAGAGCCAAAACAGTACAAAAAGATTAAGCTAAACAGATAGTGAATAAAGACTTTTGCTGATAAAAAGTCAAAAGAAAAAAGAAAAGAAAACAAATGTGTTAATAGTAACAATGAAGGAAGTCACTTTTGAGGTGAAAACCATTAAAAAAGACAAAGGAATATTTATAATCATGAAAGGCACAATCTTGAAAAAGACTTCATAGTTATGAGTCTTTTTCACACATAGTATAATAATGAAATATATTAACATAAAAAGTAAAATGTATTAGAATCTCAAAGTGACATTGAAAAACTGTACTCACTTATAATGGGAAATTTTAATATACTTTCCTGAACTTTTAATAGGAAAATCACAGCTAAAAATGATTTTAAAATCTTAAAATACAAGAGATGTGATATTATATAATAGCTATACAAATAGAAAATAAACATCAATGTTAAACATATGAACCATAGGCATATGCATATGATCTGTAAGTATGTTTTAAGTCACTGCATATGTGGAAGCAGGGATTATAATTTATTTTTATTACATTTATGTGTGTGTGTGTGTGTGTGTGTGTGTGTGTGTGTGTGTGTGTGTATTCTGTCAAGGCTGGCACATGTGGGAAGGTCAAAGCACAACTTGTAGAAATTGGTATCTCCTTAAAAAATGTGGGGACCAGGGATTGAATTTAGAACACCAAGTTCTAAGCCCTTTATTCAGCAGGGATTAATATGAAAATTCTACACCGACTTGTTATTTGTTCTGAACCTACATCTTCTCCCGAAATGCTATATTTTAAAAACTGCTAGAAGATATGCAAGTTAAGTACTTGAGTTCAGATCCTCGACACCCACATAAAAAGCTGTCCATGCTGGCATGTGCCATACATACACACACACACACACACACACAGAGAGAGAGAGAGAGAGAGAGAGAGAGAGAGAGAGAGAGAGAGAGAGAGAGAGAGAGAGAGAGAGAGAGAGAGAGAGAGAGAGAGAGAGAGAGATCTACCTACTGCAGACAAAGAAATGTCTCCTAAACTAATGGCAAAAGAAAAAGTCAAATGAAAGTGTAGAGATAATATATGTAAAGTCAGAAGAAGTACAATGGGGAAAAAGTGACATTTAAGAATCAACTTGTAGCTTTCAAACAGTAGTTCTTAAATACTGCAATTCCATAAGATTTACCTATTATATGACTGTAGAACAGAGTCTCCATCAGCCATTCTTTCACTAACATCAGAACTAACAGTACATACTTCTACTTCCTATTTGCTTTTTCTGATCAACATGGCACAATCCAAACCACCTGAGAAGAGAGTCTCAAGGAGGAATTGGCTACATTGCATTGGCCCATCTGTGAAGAATTGTTAATTGAGTTAATTGATGTGGGAAGAACCAGAATACTTGGGGCAACACCATTCCCTAGATAGCGGTTCCTGAACTCTTATAAGTGAAATCAAGTTAAGCAGAACTGAGCAAGGAAGTGAGCATGGATGCATTCATTTCTCCCTGATCTTGACTGTGGATATGATGGGACTAATCATTTCTAGTTCCTGCCTTGACTTCTCCACAATGATTGACTGTAACCTATAAGGTGAAATAAATTTCTTTCTCAACTAAGTTACTATTCATCAGAGAATTTTATCACAGCAACAGAGCTGAAACTAGAGCATGAGATTCATTAAAGACCTCTGTATTCTCACCCTGCAGAACATAATTATATCCTAAACTTAATCTAGTTTTCAGTAGCATTTTATTTCATCAACTTTTTTTTTCTGGGAACACTCATATTTTCGTTTTGATTCTCTTCAGTCAGAGATGCATTATTTGACTTACAGTCTCAGGAAGCATAGTTTTAACCATCAGCCTTATTGAGTTTGAGAAATTGGGTGCTTTAGAATCATATGTAAAATATTTACTGTCTAATCAAATATGTCAACTCAACTTTACTAAGACATATATGACCTCCCCAGACAACTCCCCTCATCTTATCCAAAATATTTGTGAGAACTTCATGAGAAACTCCAAAAAAACACTCTGACTTCTTGATTATATACCTATGGAGACACCCACTGTTTCCTTCCTATTTCCCAAGGGAGTGAATGAATGAATGAATGAACAACTTAATAAGTGGACAAAATGTCCTCAGAAGGAACCTGACTCATCACTGGAGTGGAAAAGAAAGAAGTAATGACCGGAAGTCCACAGGGAAGAGCAAAGATGGAGCAGGAAGCTAGATTTCATGGTGAAATCTAGAAGTGTTCTCCAGGGAAATGGAAGGAGGAGTTGGAAAGTGAGACTACCAAGAAAGGGGCTTAAAAGCAAAATGTTGCTGGTGTTTGATGAGCCCCATGAAAGCAGAAAGGAAGAACAGACCCTGGGTGAATTAGGTGAAGTAAGAGCTGGGAAGTAGAGTCTGTTAGACTATGCACTTATCCATTCAGATATACTTTTTAGGAGGCCAATCCCCATTAGACTCTTAAAACACACAGGTCTCAGAGTAGGGGGAGAACTACAAACACAGGGCAAAGGAGACCTAGCCACACTTCCCTTGAAGTCCCTAACTACAGGGATAACAGCTACCTAAACAAACCTTTCTCTTCCTTTGTAGTCTCAGTCTGTGAGTTAGCATCAGATTCCCAATGATTTTAAGCTATGTGTTCCCTATAGCCACATTAGACATTAACAAACAGTTTCTATGCCCTGGAGCAATGTTATAAAAGTTAGATATCATCACCTACAGGCAATTAAAAAACTGCTGAGAGAGGAAGAATGAGTCTTCTCAGGAGGTGAGCCCCTAAACATTATCGAATCCCAAGTGGTCAGCCCTAAAATATATATGCACACACAAACAACATTAAAGGAGT
>CABHPR010138571.1:14911-41924 GCA_902168415.1 Peromyscus melanophrys
CACACACACACACACACACACACACACACACACACACACACTTGTACCCTGCTGCTCTGTCTGGATCGACCTGGATCCCCACCTACATTTTCCTCCCAACTTCATGTCTTTTACTTTTTCCCCACTAAGTCCGATTAGTTCTACCCTTATACTCACGGCTGTAGGATGCCAACCACAGGAATATGGGCAAACTATCAGTTGACCCTGAAAAATCTGAGTCTCCCTCCCTCTGGGGACATCAATGGACAACAGCTTCTCAGCTAGAAGTGGAGCCCTGTGAACTCCTCTTCTTTCAATGCTTGGATATCGACCAGCCTTATCTTATCCTGCAAAAGACAGTGACAAATTTTGTCCTGGCAACCACACAGACAGTGAGTTCATGAGTAAATCAAAATTCTTACCCAAGTGTGAACCTTGCTAATGTCAATAATTGGCCTGGTAGGACATGATCATTGATACAACAGTGGCATGAATGTTACAGAGTTAATCAACAGTTTTCTAATTGGATTTAAGGCCTACTCCACAAGAATAAACTGATGTTGGTTGTAAACCTGCCTAAGAATCCAGGACTGAGAGCCATAGGCCCTACTACTCTCTGCCTCCTACATACTGGTGTTCATACACACAGACAAGGGCAAAGCACGCGCCTCATCAGAGAAGTCTTTTCATGCAGAGGATGACAGCTGATAAACAGACTCACAAATGGTCAAACTGCAGAGAACAGGGGACTCTAGGGTGCTAAACAGCATTAATGCAAGAGGTGGATAAAAGACTGTAAGTGCCAGAGGACAGGAGGATTATTGTGAAATAATTTATTACTTAAATGATAATGGCAATGATAAACAGCTTTAACGGCATATCTAGGTATGTTTTTTAATCTTATACTACCATGTATTATCTTTATGATAACATAAAAGAAATTAGTTTTGAGATGTCAAATAAGATGAAATATAGCTTATATAAGTGGGGCATAAATATTTGAACTCTAAGTTCTAAGTGTGTAACTATGCAACTTCCATTGAGAAAACAGAGCACTTAAATGGACAGAACAAAAGATACATAATAGGCTATAAATTATTTAAAGAAACAGTAATGAAACAAGTATAATGTTTTAAAAGTTTGCTTTACATTGCTTACAAATGTTTTTTTTCATATAAATTCTTTAAATTTGCCAAGTTCGCCTTTCAATCTGAAGGGTAAAGCATGCTAAAAACATACATGAAAAATTGAATTTAGTCTGAATGTCAATATATAAAAAGTCTCATAAATCATTGTACCAAAATTTGATCCTAAGGGGGAACAAAAAAAAATCACGATAGTATTCTGAGGAGAATAAGAAAAAAAAAAAAGATAACCATGCCCCATACCCCGACTCATTGCAGCCCCAGTTGAAGGCCAGCAGGCAAGCTCCTCCAGGCAGGCCTTACTACTACCACCACATCAGACCTTGTAATCTACAAGCCCTACTCCATTCCCCAAACCTACCTATCCTCCAAAAAACCAGCAGCTCCCTAAGACACAGACTCCACCAGCTCCAATTGGATCAAGAGCTCCAACTGAACCAAGAGACCCCAGCAGCTTCCTGAGACACAAACACTGCCAGTGCCAACTGGACCAAAAGTAGCTCCCTGAGACACAGACACTGTTTGCACAGATTGGATGAGAGATGGGTAGATGCCAGTACAAGAATACATTCAATAACATAAAGAGCAATATAGCACCACCAGAACCTAGTGGTTCTACCACAAGAAGCCCTGAATATCCCAACATAGAAGAAGCAGAAGAAAATGGCCTTATAAATGACTTTATGAGGATTATAGAGGTCTTTAAAAAGGAAATGAAAAATTCCCTCAAAGAAATTAAGAAAAAAATGGAAGAAATTAATAAATCCCTTAAAGAAGGTCAAGAAAACCAAAAAAAGCAATCAAACAGGAAGGAAATGGTTCAAGACATGAAAACTGAAATGGAGGCAATAAAAAAGACACAAAATGGGAGAATTCTGGAAATGGAAAATCTGAGTAAATGAACAGGAACTACAGATGGAAGCATAACCAACAGAATGCAAGAGATAGAAGAGAGAATCTCTGGCATTGAAAATACAATAGCGGAAATAGAGTCCTTGTTCAAAGAAAACATTAAAGTCAACAAAGTCCTAACACAAAACGTCCAAAAAATCTGGGACACCATGAAAAGACCAAAACTAAGAATAATAGGGATAGAAGAAGAATACCAGCTCAAAGGCACGGAGAATGTTCAACAAAATCATAGAAGAAAACTTTCCCAACCTAAAGAAGGAAATGCCCATGAAGACACAAGAAGCTTACAGAATACCAAATAGACTGAACCCTTTGCCACATACATAATTAAGCCACTAAACATACAGAATAAAGAAAAAATATTAAGAGCTGCCAAGGAAAAAGGCCAAGTAACATATAAAGGCAGACCCATCAGAATAGCACCTGACTTCTCAATGGAGGCTCTGAAAGCCAGAAGGTCCTGCACAGATGTCATGCAGCCACTAAGAGACCAGAAATGCCAGCCCATCTTTATACTCAGCAATAATCTCAGTCACCATAGATGGTGTAAACAAGATACTCCATGACAAACCCAGACTTAAACAATACCTATCCACAAATCCAGCCCTACAGAAAGCACTAGAAGGAAAAATACAACCTAAGGAAGTTAGAGGCACCCAGGAAAAAACAGTTAATAGATAATAATCACACACCAACAAATCACAAAGAAGAGAAACACACAACACTACCACCAGAATATAGCAGGAATTAACAATCCCTAGTCATTAATATCCTTTAATATCAATGGACTCAACTTGCCTACGAAAAGATACAGGCTAACAGAATGGATATGAAAACAGAATCCATATTTCTGCTGCATATAAGAAACATACCTTAACTTCAAAGAGAGACACTACCTCAGAGTAAAGGGCTGGGAAAAGACTTCCCAATCAAATAGACTTAAGAAGCAAGCAGGTGTAGCTATTCTAATATCTAACAAAATAGACTTAAAACTAAAATTAATCAAAAGATATCTAGAAGGACATTATATAACCAGCACAGGAAAAATTCATGAAGATAAAGTCTCAATTCTGAACATTTATGCTCCAAATGCAAGAGCACTCACATATGTAAAAGAAACATTACTAAGGCTAAAATCACTCATCAAACCCCACACACTAATAGTGGAAGACTTCAACACCCCACTCTTGCCAGACAGAAACTTAACAGAGAAATAAGGGAACTAACAGATGTTATGACTCAAATGGACTTAATAGATATCTACAGAACACTCCACCATAAAAGAAAAGAATATACCTTCTTCTCAGCACCATAGGGAACCTTCTGTAAAATTGACCACATACTCGTTCATAAAGCAAATCTCAACAGATACAAAAAAATTGGAGTAACCTCCTGTATTTTATTGGACTACAATGGCTTAAAGTTCAAATTCAACAACAACACAAATTACAGAAAGGCTACAAACTCATGGAAACTGAATAATGTTCAACTGAATCACCACTGGGTCTGGGAAGAAATAAAGAAAGTAATTCAAGACTTCCTAGGATTCAATGAAAATGAACATACACATAGCCCAACTTATGGGACACTATGAAAGCAGTACTAAGAAGAAAGTTCATATCTCTATATGCCTACATAAAGAAGTTGGAGAAATCTCATACTAGCTACTTAACAGCAAACCTGAAAGCTCTAGAACAAAAAGAAGCAAACTCACCCAGAAGGAGTAGACACCAGGAAATAATCAAATTGAGGGCTGAAATCAATAAAATAGAAGCAAAGAGAACAATACAAAGAATCAATGAATCAAAGAGTTGGTTCTTTGAGAAAATGAACAAGATAGACAAACCATTATCCAAACTAACCCAAAGGCAGAGAGAGAACATCCAAATTAACAAAATCAGAAACAAAAAGGGAGATATAACAACTGCCAACAAGGAAATCCAGAGAATCATCGGGTTATACTTCCAAAACTGTACTCCACAGAATTAGAAAATGTAAAAGAAATGGATAATTTTCTAGATATGTACTACATACTCAAATTAAATCAAAACCAAATAAACAAGATAAATAGACCTGTAACTCCTATGGAAATAGAAGCAGTCATTAAAATCTCCCAACCAAAAAAAAAAAAAAAAAAAAAAGCCCTGGGACATATGGTTTCAGTGCAGAATTCTACCAGAATTTCAAAGAAGAGTTAACACCAATACTTCTCAAATTGTTCAACACATTAGAAACAGAAAGAAAACATTGCCAAACTTTTCTATGAGGCTACACTTAACATGATACCTAAACCACACAAAGATGCAACAAAGAAAGAGAATTACAGACCAATCTCTGTCATGAAAATTGATGCAAAAATACTCAATAAAATACTGGCAAATCAAATCCAAGAACACATCAAAAATACCATCTGCCTTGATCAAGTAGGCTTCATCCCATAGATGCATGGATGCTTCAAAATCTGTCAATGTAATATACCATATAAACAAGCTGAAAGAAAAAAACCACATGATCATCTCATTAGATGCTGAAAAAGCCTTTGTCAAAATCCAAAACCCCTTCATGATAAAGGTCTTGGAGAGATCAGGAATACAAGGAACATACCTAAACATAATAAAGGCAATTTACAGCAAGAAAACAGCCAACATCAAATTAAATGAAGAGAAACTCAAAGCAATTCTACTAAAATCAGGAACAAGACAAGGTTGTCCACTCTCCACATATCTATTCATTATATTACTTGAAGATCTAGCTAGAGCAATAAGACAACAAACGGAGATCAAGGGGATACAAATTGGAAAGGAAGAAGTCCAACATTCAATATTTGTAAATGATATGATAGTCTACATAAGTGACTCCAAAAATTCTACCAGGGAACTCCTATATGTGATACATACCTTCAGTAATGTGGAGGGATATAAGATTAATTCAAAAAAATCAGTAGCCCTCCTTTATTCAAATGATAAACAGGCTGAGAAAGAAATCAGAGAAACATCACCCTTCACAATAGCCACAAATAGTATAAAACACCTTGGGGAAACTCTAACCAAACAAGTGAAAGACCTGTATGACAATAATTTTAAGTCCTTGAAGAAAGAAATTGAAGAAGATATCAGAAAATGGAAAGATCTCTCATGCTCATGAATAGGTAGAATCAATATACTAAAAATGGCAATCTTACCAAAAGCAATCAACAGGTTCAATGCATTCCCCACCAAAATTCCAACAATTCTTCACAGACCTTGAAAGAACATTAATCAACTTCTTATGGAAAACAAAAAGCCTAGGATAGCTAGAACAATCCTTTACAATAAACCAAGTTCTGGAGGCATCACCGTCTTTGACTTCTACCTCTACTACAGAGCTATAGTAATGAAAGCAGCTTGGTATTTGCATAAAAACCAACATGTGGGCCAATGGAATTGAATTGAAGACCCTGACATTTACCCACACACCTATGAACACCTAATTTTTGACAAAGAAGAAAAAACTATAAAATGGAAAAAAAGAAAGCATCTTCAATAAATGGTGCTGCCAGAACTAGATGTCAACATGTAGATTGCAAATAGATCCATATATATCACCATGCACAATACTCAAATCCAAGTGGATCAAAGACCTCAGCATAAATCTAGCTACACTGAACCTGGTAGAAGAGAAAGTAAGAAGTACCCTAAAATGCATTGGCACAGGAAACTACTTCCTAAATATAATACCAGTAGCACAGACACTGAGAGCAACAATTAATAAATGGAACCTCCTGAAACTGAAAAGCTTCTTTAAGGCAAAGGACACAGTAAATAAGACAAAATGACAGCCTACAGAATGAGAAAAGATCTTCACCAACCCCACATCTGACAGAGGGCTGATCTCCAAAATATAAAAAGAACTCAAGAAACAATATAATAAAATACCAAACAATCCAATTAAAAAATGGGCTACAGATCTAAACAGGGAATTCTCAACAGAAGAATCTCAAATGGCTGGAAGACATTTAAGGAATTGCTCAACATCCTTAGTCATCAGAGAAATGCAAGTCAAAATGACTCTGAGATACCATCTTACATCTGTCAGAATGGTGAAGATCGAAAACACTGATGACAGCTTATGTTGGAGAGGATGTGGAGCAAGAAGAATATTCCTCCACTGTTGGTGGGAGTGCAAACTTGTACAACCACTTTGGAAATAAGTTTGATGACTTCTCAGAAAATTGGGACTCAATATACCTCAAGAAGCAACATTTGTGGGCATGTTCCCAAGGGATGCTCAATCATACTACAAGGACACTTGCTCAACTATGTTCATAGCAGTACCATTCATACCTGACAGAATCTAGAAACAACCTAGATGCCCTTCAATCAAAAACTGGATAAAGAGAATGTCGTAGGTGTATACAATGGAGTACTACAGAGCTGTAAAAAACAATGACATCATGAAATTTGCAGGCAAATGGGTGGAACTAGAAAATATGTTTGAGTAACCCAGATTCAGAAAGATAAACATGGTATGTATTCACTCATAAGTGGATACTAGATGTACAACAAAGGATAATCAGACTACAACCCACAGCTCCAAAGAAGCTAGGAAGCAAGGAGGACACTAAGAGGGACTCATAGATTGCCTTGGGGAGGGAAAACAGAGGAGATCTCCATGAGTAAACTGAGGATGAGGGGAGCAATATAGGTGAGGGGATGGGGGATGAGAATATGAGGGGACAGGATGGCTGAGCTGGGGAAGGGATGGAGTGGGAGAGCAATTAAAGAGGTATCTTGATAGGTGGAGACATAGGATAAGGGAGAAACTGGTGCTAAGGAAATTCCCAGGAATCCACAAGGGTGATCCCCGATTAGACTACTAACAATAGTGGAGACGGTGCCTGAACTGGCCTACACTGGTAATCAGATTGGTGAATACCCTGTCATCATAGTCTTCATTCTGTACCTGATGGAAGCAGATGCAGAGATCCACGACCAAGCACCAGGCTGAGCTGCGTGAGTTCCAGTCAAAAAGAGGAAAGAGGGATTATATATGCAAGAGGGGTAAAGATCATGTTGGGGAAATCTACAGAGACAGCTGAACCATGCTCACAAGAACTCATGAACTTTAGACCAACAGTGTGGAACCTGCATGGAACCGGACTAGACCCTCTGCATATGGGAGACAGTTGTGTTGCTTGGTCTGTTTGAGGGGCCCCTGCAAATGTGATCAGGCTCTATCCCTGGTGCATGAGCTGGGCTTTCTGTATCCTATTACCTATGATCGGACACCTTACTCAGCCTTGATGCTGGGGGAGGAGCTTGGTTTTGCCTCAACTCAATGTACCTGGCTTTGCTGTCCCCCCCATGGGAGGCCTTACACTTTTGGAGGAGGAGATGGGGGTGGGTCGGGGGAAAAGGTGTGGGGAGGTAGTGAGAGGAGGGATGAGAAGGGGATCTGTGGTTGTTATGTAAAATGAATAAGATTTTTTAATTAAAAAAAAAAACAGATGAGAGCCTCATTAAGTCTCACCAGGAAGTTTCGAGCATGAAGTAGTGTTTTTAGAGTGAGAGTGTCTGGGTCATTTCACAAGGGATGGAAACTCACATCAGAGGATCAAGGAGAAGGCTCATTGTGCCAGCAGTCATCACTGATGTTGGTGGAGTTAGTGATGGTGGTGCTTATGTTTTTTTTTTTCTTTGTGCCATCTATTTGCTCTACCAAAATTGTCTGTCTCATATAAAGCTACTTTCTGCTACTTTTTGTAACAATTAAAAAATACTTTTCAACACAATTTGCTTATACAATCCTTATTTATAGATGAGTGAACATTGTAGTATTTTCAGTAATTTGCTTTTATAGATAAATGTAGTTGTGTCTACGTATAATTCCAGTACTCAGATGCTGAGGCAGGAGGATGATGAGTTACAGATCAGCATGGGCTGCATATTCATCTTGTTCTTTCTTCCCTAAAAAAAAAAAAATGTTGAAGTGAATCACCTTGGGCTATGTATGTGCAGATAGGTACTGATTGATGCTTCTGTGGACTACTCTACAGGCATATGGATGGTAATGTAAAGTACCTGTGAATTCATGTTTTATTTTCTTGTCAGTTTGAGTTTTTTTTGTTTTCTTTCATTTTTCTCAAGATGGCAAACTTTTTGCTGTCAAGATCCTCATGAATTTAAGGTGCTTACCATCAAGAGTGGTGATCTCACTGGGTTGGTAACTAAGTCACATAATCTTTGACCTGTAGACTGTCCTGTCTATGGGATGTGCTGGGGTAAGGGTGATGCAGGGATTGTGGAAGTGGCCAACCAATGACTGGTCCAACCTGATACCCAGACAATGAGAAAGAACCCAATCCTGACACTCCCTGGAGCTCCAGGATCCAGAGGCTGGATGGCTCAGCCACCTAGAATAGAACCAAACACAACTAGAGAAGAAACATGGCAATGTAATGATGCTTAATGATATTCTGCTGTACTCATAGATTGATGCCTAGTCCAATAGTCATCAGAGGGACTTCATCCTGCAACTGATAGAAAGAGATGAAAAGACCCACAGCCAAACATTAGACAGAGCTTGGGGAAGCCTGTGGAAGAGAGGGAGGAAAGAATTTAGAAGCCAGAGAGGTCAAGAACATTACAAGAATATCCACCTAGTCAACTAACCTGGGCTCACAAGGGCTCACAAAGTCTGAACCAACAACCAGGGAGCCTGCATAGGACTGACCTAGGCCCTCTACATATATGTTACAGTTTTGTACTTTGGTCTTCTTGTGGGACTCCTAACAATGTGAGCAGGGGCTGTCTTCAACTCTTTTGCTGACTTTTGGGACCCTACTCCTCAGGCCTTGCCAAGCCTTCATATAAGGAGAAGTGTTTAATCTTACCACAACTTGGTATGTCTTGTTGTATTGGTATCAATGGAAGGCCTGCTCTTTTCCAAACAGAAACAGAGGATGAGTGGATTGGGGGTTGAGCAAAGAGGTGATGAGGAGGCAGGGATTGGAGAAGAGGAGGAAGGGGAAACTGCAGCTGGGATATAAAATACATACATTTAATTTTAATAATAAAAATGTGATGACCTGAGTTTAGTCTCAGGGACGAACATAGTGGAAGGAGAGAACCCACTTCTGCATATTGTCTTTTGATCTGCATCACAGATGGCATGTTGGTGCCATACAGCCCCACCATAAAAAATCAATATAAATAAAGAAATAACCCCCATCAAATTCAAATCACCTCAGCTTGTGTGGATATGGTACTCTGGAAGGCACGAGTCAGGAACATACTTGAAGCTGTTGTCATCTGCTGGTTGACTGGGCATGGAAGACTTTTCTGTGGAATTCACTCCTCAGGCCATTCCCTGCAAGTCTTATCACTTCTCACAATTGCATCCACATGGGTCTGCTTTTAAGTTTCACCCATTCTTTCTTGCTACTGAGAGTGACTGTGACTCAGGAGAGAAGAATGTGGCTGCTTGATGTTTAGGACACCGTACTTTCTCTTTCTGGTACACATCAAACCTTCATGTCCATTCAGATTCCAAGCTAGTTCATTTCTACCTGTCTAAAAGTTATTCCTTAACATGCTGTTCTGTTTTATAGTTAGAATTTGCTGATAAGGATATACTTCAGCTCTTCCAAGTCAGAGAAAAGCATTTCATCTTGTTGTTTGGTAGTAAAGAATTCAGAAACTCCCCATCTTCCACAAAGCTGTTTAAAGCAAGAAATCTGCTGTGATGGTGGATTTTTTTCAGCTACAATAAACAGCATTATATCATTTCCAACAAAGCAGCAACTGGAGACAAACATAAATTAAGCTGGTCTCAGAAGGACAAATGCTGTATTTTCTCTACATCATTTTTAGACCTTATATATAGATGCATAAAATCACACATGTACATAGGGGATAAAAGAGGAAATGATGCTGTGTAGGGAAATGCATTTGCCTAACTGGAGTAGAAAGGGATGACAGGTAATCTGTGGAACTTACATGTTGAAATAGTATACAATATCACGTACAATAAATGTATACAATCTTTTTCATTTAAAAGGAAAAACTAAATTAAATAAATGTTTGGCTATCTTTGTTTTTGTGTCTTCATACATACATTTTTCCTGAGACATATTTTAAGTCTTTCCTTGGATCACTGATTTAAATTACTTGATTTTGATGTGGAAATATTCAGACTTCTGAGCTCATAGTTTTTTCTCTTTAAACTTTTTACATTTATTTATTTACTTAGGTAGTTGTGAAGATGTCATGATATGAATGTGGAGGTTAGCAGACAACACTGAGTGCAGAGTTGCTTCTCTCCTTCTGCCGTGTGGAACTTGGTGACTGAACTCAAGCTGTCAGGCTTTTCAGCAGGAGCCTTTACCCACTGAACTGTCTTGCTCACCCAGCTGTTTTGTTTTATTGTTACTTAGCTTTGTGAACATATTGAGTGCAATTATAACACATTTTAAATATGTCACTGTCTGATAAATTCAACATCTGAGTCTACTATGTTGTTTCAATTGATTATTTTGTATCCATATTATGAATAATTTTCACTTTCTTTTTCTCTTGCCAGTTAATCTTTGATTTCTTCAGTCCTCATAGCTTGAATTAGCGGTCTCACCTCATCAATGTATGAAATACCTTCTTTTTTCCTGTTTCTCAAAAGTGCCTAATTCAGATCATTCGATGAGACGATGCTGGTGGCAGATGGTGCACTCTATGAAAAAAACGTTGGTAGAACACATTAAATGCTAGTAAACAGTGGTTCAGTGACTGCAACTGACCTTGTCTACCAACAGTTAACATTTTTGAGTGGGTATTTTAGAGTACGAATTTCAGTGGTTTGTAAGGAAGTTTCACTTCCTTAGCTCTTGATGGACATTGGGCATGAATCATCTCTAAAGGCACAGCCATCAGCCCTGCCGCAGATTCTGTCCCCGACTAGATGTGTACGCCCTGCATGGTGTGCACCTTCTCTGGAACAATGTGAGGCAGAAAGGATGGAAGAGACTGCAGCTTCCTGTTGCAACTTCCACATTGAAGTCTGGGCTTATAACGCTAGAGAACAGTAACTGACTGAGTAACTGTTAAATGAACCTCTCTTTCAGATCAGAATAAGAAAAATGGTTTGTTGATTGCACTGGACGAAAAGGTGTCTGGGCAATGACTAGACTAGAGTATCTCAACATCACAAGGCAATAGGCTAAAAAGATGGGGCATCTCCACCATTATATTAGGCTGAATTTTTTGTGTGCTTTTCCTTGCATGTTATGCATACCATGAAAAAGAATAGAGTCCAAATTGTACAGTTCTGGCAGGTTATCATAAGCTACTGTATGTGAAATACCCAGTCATGCAATACCTGCCTGCAAATCAGAGCCAGGAAAAATGGGATCATGCAAATCAAGGCAGTTATGATCCAGAGGTCAGGTTACAGGGTATCAGGCTACATATCTGTGATGCCAGTTTACCACATTCTGTGGCTACCCATTTGGGATTCATGGACCACCTTTGTGAGGGCTTCTAACAGGGACCTGTCTGTTTTCTGGTCTCTTATTAATGGTCTTCCCTTCATAGCACTTTTCTCCCACTGTAGGGAGGCCCTGCTGCTCAGAGGTTGCAGTCTACTATAGATTAGCAGCTCTCCCTAGGTTCAGCACAGCAGGTAAGACTCTCTTCCTCATCAGCAGCAGCTTCCTGCTCTCTACCTAACCTTATCTGGAGAATGTCTTTGGACCTGGATGCCTGACTTATCTTAAGGATGATTCTTGACATAGTTTCCTGCAAATTTTCTTCCCTTGCTGCCCACACTGTAATTAAGTAACACTCTCTAATTATTTTCAAAGGACCATACTGCCACTAATCTAGCTACATGATAGGATTGTGCTACCTAATGCAAATTAGGGTTTGCCCCACCTACCACCCCAATCCTATATATCCCCTATACTCTGAACTAAAGCTGAGCTGACTCACTGAAGTTGTCTCCCGGAAAGCTATTTCCGCCATGTTCACAGGCCGTCCAAAGTTCTCTGCTGCCACTTCTGCCCCGTTGTCCTTGTGGGCTGGTGGCCAATGGACCACAAGGAAAAAGGGGACTCCACATTCCATATTTGTCTCACTCACCAGGGATTGCCATCATGATTCCTAGTGACTGTATCTCCCTTCATTCTTTCAAACTCCCTCCCTCTCAAGTACTGTGGGATGAGGAGACTTCTGGACTGAAGATCTGCTCATCACCACAGGTGAGATGCACGTACCTCATCTTGATTGTCAAACTCAAAACTGTTATCCAAAAAGCATTATGTAAAGTTCTTTCATTAACTTGTTTTCTAGATTATTACTTTGGCTACCTTCACAGATGATTCTGCTTATAGGTCACAGAAAGTACCCTTCAAGTAGCCAGAAATCAGCGGCAGCCTGACAGGAGCGTGGAATATAGACTACCCAGCAATCACATGGTATGGAGCTACCCCTTCCTCTAAAAGGCATAGGGAGAAACTCTCACGTGTCAATCAAGCCTGGAATTTCCTCAGAGACCTTGCCATGTTGCTCTGTGTCTGTCCTTGACACTAATAAGTCTTTTTACTAAATATCTTGCCCAACTAACTGAAGGGTTACTGATGTACAAGCCTAAGGTGGATTGAGACACTCTGGATGGGAAAGTTGACTTGACTGAGCACACGTGTGGAAGCTTCTGCTAAGGAGATCCACACACCATATCTGGTGACGTCACCACTTCCTGACTGCAGGGGAACTGAAGAGCAAATGGACCTTTCAAGCTCCTAAGTTGTCCCTTTGACATCCTATAAAATCCCAATACTCACACCACATTCACAGTCTGACTTCTATGGAAAGACTGTGGCTGTCAGCTGTTCTGATGGAGGAACAGTTCTGCTTCTGGAGATGCCTGTTTGTCTTCTTTTATTTCCACATCACCCCTATCAACCCCTCGCTAATGTTAACAGTCTACTTTGCTATCCCATTGAGCACCAAACCTGAAATGTTTCACAAACTTGAGGGAAATAACTGGACACCATTGTTACTGCCCACTTCTATCACTCATGGTGGGTGGGAAATACTTTATGTGCTGAGCGTCTTCAATGCCCACCAAATTCTCTCCCTTCAATCTCTTGTGTGGAAAATAGTATACAGGCTGCTATGTTTTGTTTTGTTTTGTTTTCTTGAATGAATATATTTGTCAAAAGCAATAAAAGGAACAGGAGTTCTCTCTCTGCTACAAACCCATGGTTAAAACTTTGTTCCTTCAAGTTCCATACATTCAGAATGAAATTAAGTTTAAGAATCATGGAAAATTCATGATGATATGTTCTGAATCCTTTAAAGCAAACATTTAAATCTGGACAATTTTTTTCTCACACCCCCACCTTTACTTTCTATCACCTTTTGCTGTCCTGTTTAACATGGGACTATTTTCCAGTGGACCTCATATTTCTCTAGCTCCCTGTCCCCTTTTTATTAGTCACCCAGGAAAATTTACATAGTCTACTTACAGAGTACAAAAGTAAATCCCTGAGGATGAATAAAATATGTTTCATTTTTGTCTAGAGTAAATATAGAAACTGTAAATAGATGTGGAGAAGTTGTCAAGCATGGAAATTAATTTAATATAAAAGGGGAAAACTTACAAATTTAATTTTTCCAAAGGCAATGGGCTGTCTGGTGAGATGAGATCTTCCTATAAGGATGTGAGGTCTTTAGGTAAAAAGGGTAAAGATGCTCAGCCACCTCTTTATATCCAGGGAGAAGGGCACGGTGGTAGTCTCTATGGATCCAAACAAGCCAGAAGATATAAACAGCCAAAGCCATCCTAAGCAGAAAGCATGAGGCTAAGGGTATTGCAATGCCTGGCTTGAGATTAGAGCAAAGCAAAACAAAACTGCATGGAACCAGCACAAACACAAATGCATAAAGTAAGGCAGAGTACAGGATGCTTATAGCAACAATTGCCAAATACACACATTAAGGAAAAGATACCCTATTCAACATTGGCTCTGGAAAAACTGGATAGCCACATATGGAAGAATGAAAATACATCATTTTTCTTACCCATTATACAAAATCCATTTAAAATGGTTTAAACTAATTGATGTAAGCCCATGTCCTTGAAATTACTAGAGGAAAAATTCTAAACCACCTCAAAATATCTTACAAAGCTGGAATGTCTGAAAAGGACTCCAAAAGTTTTTTTAAAAAAAAAAAAAAAACAAGAATAGACAAATGGGGCTGCACAAAGTGAAAATCCTTCTTTATTGAAAACAAACTATTAAGAGGAATAAAGAGAAAGCCTGAGAACTGGAAACAATTTTATCTCATTGTGAGGGGTACAATATAGAGTACATAAAAAAAAACTAAAAAGAACCAAAAAAAAAGAAAAAAACAGAAAAATCAGGTCAATTAACGGGTGGGCCAGCAGACAGTAATAAATAATAAATAGAAATTAAATATCTACAGAATTAAAAATATCAAACGTTCCTAACCATTGTGGCAATATTTACAATAAACCATATATCCAAGCAGCCTAAGAGGCTGTCAATGCAGAGATAGGTACAATGTGGTTATGTGAGCAGTTGCACTTTGATCACCCCCCACCCCCCAAAAAAGAGGGAATTCCCATAACTACAGAAAATTTAACAGAGATAAAGATCAGTATGTTAAGTGAAATAAGCTGGGTTCAGGAAGCCAAGCACTGTGATGTGTCTGCAGTAGAAATGTCTATGAAGGGAGAAGGGCAGAGAGAACAGAGGATCATGGGGGAGACAGATACTGTACGCTTCGTCTCATATGAAAAATCTAGGTACACAGGTGCACTTGCACTTGGATTCCAGTCATGAAGGGATCTTTGAGGGCAAGAAACCTGTAGTAGCAAAGCAAAACAGCACATGCACAAAATGTTGCAATGAAATCCATTATTCTACATGCTATTTAAAGTAATAAATAAAAAGAAAAATTTAACATTAAATACCAAACAGTTCATGGTTATTAGAAAATACACAAAGCAAAGATAATACAAAGAATATTGAGAACTCCATGTTTCTCCATTTGGAAGCATTTCCTTAATATGTAGTCACAAATATCCTTGTGTCCACTGCCACACGCTCCCTCCATCAGGTTTTCACTGACCACTGGTTCAACCGGTCCATGATGGAGGACAACAAATATTTGTTTAATACCATTTTATGAGAGTTTTCTAAAGCAGTCACAACTATTGGAAGAAAGAATACATGACTGAATAGTGTTGCATCATGTAGGTGTGCTCTCATGTATTTTCAAGTATCTGACAAGAAATCCTAACCTTTGGGTACCTTTTACACACCACTTTCATGAGACATTAATGGAGAGTTGATTTTTAAAGTAATTTTAGGTAGTGAAAGCTTCCCAAGATAAAGTTTGGAAGTTCATAACAAAGCAAAACATTGCTCAAAGCAGGAAGCACATGAAGGCACAGAATTTACAGATACATATTACAAGAGTAATATTGTGCCTGAATTTTAGGCTTTACAGGCCTGAAAATTTGTGAAAACAAAAATTTGGTTCAAGAAAACATGAAAGGGTAACAAATTGCAGAGGAAAAGAATATATAGAGACACAAGTGGAGATCAAAGCCCTCCAGATAGCTGCAGATGTCATGCAAGGATTCGCTAAGCAGCACGCAGCAATCCCTGAGAGGGAAGAAGGCTCATTGTACACAAGTCACTCAAAAGGGATTTCTGATGAAATGAAACCTCAAAGGGACGAGCAGGAGAAATCCTCCTACAGGCATTGCTCTTGATTATCCTGTGATTATAGACTGACAGTTGCAAACCTCCAGGGCATATTATGTGACTCAGGGGAGGATATTTAAAGGAAAACAATCAATAATGACCAATAAAAATGTGGGAAATACTTTATGTGGAAACCAGCAAAAAATAAATGCAGCCTGTGGACATGCATTACTCTTATTTATGCTAAGTAAGCACTCATTTATGCTAAGTGGGCAAAGGTACTTGCCACCAAGCATAACATCCTGAGTTTGGTCTCTGGGACTAACATGGTGGAAGTAGAGAAGTGACCACTGAAAGTTGTCCTCCGATTTCTACATTTGTATTGTGGCACACACATGCTCTCTCTGTGTGTCTGTCTTTCTCAGTGTGTCTGTGTGTCTATGTGTCTGTCTGTCTCTGTCTGTCTGTCTGTCTCTGTGTGTGTGTGTGTGTGTGTGTGTGTGTGTGTGTGTGTGTCCATGTGTGTCTTAATAAATAAAAATGTAACTTAATGATAGTTTACAAATTCAAGAGGACTAACTTGAAATTAAAATACAGATTATGTGTACAATAACAGGAAAGAGAAGCTTGAGTTAACTGAGACACAGAACAGTGGTTGTGAAAGCCAAGCGTTCAGCAGCCTTAGAAAGTCCAGAGAAGGTTGAAACTGTCCTATTGTCAAAATGGCCCTCATCGATGAGAGTGTGGTAGGGAAGGAAGGGATATGTGTGCCTTGCATGTTCCTGTCATTATGACTGGTCATCAATCATATCAACTTGTTCTAAAAGAAGGAAAATTGATGATTTATTCATTAATGCCTCAAGTATTATTTTTATAGAATAATTATTTTGAGAAATATGAATATAGAGAATATGGGGACTCAGGAGAAGTATCTGACAAGAAAACCAGAACCACAGCAGTCTTCCTCTGAAGTTGTTAATAAAGTGAAAATCTTGATAGTAATTTTTACCTGAATATTATTTAGAAGACACTAAACTGTATAAAAACAAACTACCAAAAACTTAATGCCACAGTATTGTCTAAGATTCTGAATTACCAAATAAAAATCATTCCTAAATCAGGAAGCAAACATTGGAATTCCACGTAGGCACTAGTGGCCTTTATAGAAAAGAAAGATAAGCTGGGCGTTGGTGGCGCACGCCTTTAATCGCAGCACTCAGGAGGCAGAGCCAGGCAGATCTCTGTGAGTTCGAGGCCAGCCTGGGCTACCAAGAGAGTTCCAGGAAAGGCGCAAAGCTACACAGAGAAACTCTGTCACGAAAAACCAAAAAAAAAAAAAAAAAGAAAAGAAAAGAAAAGAAAAGAAAGATAAATAATAGTGCTTGCCTAAAAAAAGTGACATTAGCAATGTCCCACTTGGCACACATCCTCAGCCCTCAGACTTCAAGGGAAGAAGTCTTGGGACTGGAGAGATGGCCCAGCAGTTGAGAGTACTTGCTGCGCACTCATGAGGACTAGAGTTTGAACTCAGCACCCACAAAGTAAGCTGGACATCACTCGTATACCTGTGACCCCAGCCCCAAGGTGGGGTGAATCAACAGTGGGCAGAGACAAAAGGATCAGTGTGCCTTGCTGGCTTCCAGCCTAACCGAGAAAAGGGAAACTCGAGGTTTCAGAGAGAAACCCTGCCTCAAAGGAGCAGGCAGGGGGTAATAAAAGAGAACCCCTGATGCTGGTTTCTGGCCTCAGTGCACCCACAGACACATGTGCTTGCATATGTATATACATATGGAAACATCCAGATGTAAATCAATAACTTTTCAAAAAACAAGGGGTTGTAAAGATGGCTCACTAGTTAAGAAAATCTTTGTCAGGAAGCTCATAGCCACAGGTAACTCCAGTTCCAGAGAATCCAGTACCTTCTTCTGGCCTCCAAGGCACCATATACACAGTTAGTGCAGCTATGTGCATTCAGGAAAGTACCTGAACATATAAAACAATAATAAATAATTGTTTAAGTTCCAAAAAATAAAACAAAGAAAAAGAAAAGAAAGTAAGCTACACTACAGATTCAAAGAAATAGTACTCTACACATTTCAAATGTTAATTAAAAGGAAAAGAAAAAAACTTAAACTAGAAGCAAAAATATACACAGCTTGAGAAACCCTTCACAGTTCCACAGCAGCCCTACACTGCTGACACTGGCAGGCTGACTCATTGAAGGAGTACATATGTAACATCCACACCTTCATGCATCCAGCTGAGTGTTTGCTAACACCCTGGGTGAACTATGGCTATGCTTATTCAAAAGCAGTCACTAGACTTAAGAAAACCATGTGTCTGGTTTCCACAGCCATGTTGACGGCCAAATCGAATCAGCCACCCAGCACACTGATCAATAGTACAAGGAGTGACTATTTAATACGCAGGAAACACCATTTCAGATGAAGAATAGTCACTTCACAGGCTGCCTCTGACTTCCAAGTTCATCTATATCGGCACAACCTTCAGACTGGGTATCTTGGAAGGATGGAATTGTAATTTGGAGAAAGTATAAAGCTTTCATGTACACGGATGTTATAGAGACTAATCACCTTTCACGGATTTTAGACTCTTATTTATAAATCGTGACTGACTCTTTCTGCTGTGGCTTTGAACAGCACAGCAGACAACACAATGCCAGGCAGCTGTGCTCAATGAATTGCTACAAGCTTCTCCCTTCTCATCAATCACTTGCATGGTGCAATCCTATGTGGCCAATTATTTTAAGACTTACACAAGATACATATATATATATATGTCTCAAAGTCTAGAACATACCATGTACAAATAAATGTTCATTAAGTAAACTCTTCTTTGAATGACTGCATGAACGAATGAGTCACTGAGGATCCATATGAGCTTCTCAGAAGAAAGGGGGAATTAGTTATGCACATCCGGCTCTCCAGACTCCTACTTTCCATGCTTAGGCACTTGTGATGCTTAGCTTTTACAGTTAACTTGACACAATGTACAGTCATCTAGAAAGAGAACCGCAATCGAGAAAATGTACAGATCAAATTGGCCTCTGGCCATGTCTCTGATTCATAGTTGATGTGGGAAGGGGAGGGCCCAGCCCACTGTGGACAGCATCATACCTGGACAGGTAAGCCTAGGCTATTTAAAAAAGCTAGATGAGGACAAGCCAATGAACGAGCCAGTAAGCAGCTTTCCTCCATGGGTTCTGCTTCAGTTCCTGCCTTGACTTTTCTTAGTGATTGACTGTGACCTAAAGTGTAAGCCAAATAAACTCTTCTTCTCCGAAGTTGCTTTTAGTCAGAGGGTTTTATTGTAGTATCAGAAAAGCAGACTAGAATAGCTACCAAATAAAAAGAGCCAACCAGAAAACAAGAAGGCAGCAATAATAAGCATTTTCATTGAAATAATGATTACTAAGTGCCAAGCATTCGTTTATATTACTTAGTAGTAATGACAATAAGAATAGACCTTAGGACACTTTGCCAAGAGTTACAGAAAGTACTTTACATAGTTGCTCTGTCAACATTTATGAGAAGATGTGAATAAGATAGGGTACCAATGACATAAAAAAAGAAGCTATTCTAGCCAAGGAACCAATAAGTTTAGTAAGGGTGATTCACAGGAGCATGAATAAGGGATCGCCTATAAGCAAAAGAAACGCCTGTATACCCCTGGAAAAAAATACCTCTCTTCCACCCAGCAACCCTTAACTGTTAATTACTATCAGTTCCTGGGAGCGGTATAGTTCATAATCACTTCTCCTCAGCAACCATTAACTACCTATAAAGCCCTTTTGAGAAATTGCAGTTGCTAAGAATTCAAGGAGGTAATGACCATGTCATGCCCGAGGCCAGCGTTCCACAACCATGCGCTATAATGTAGGATTTTTCAGAGCATCTTACAAAGTATGTGCTATGTCTACCCACATGTATTCCATGAGATTTTTACCCTCAATCATCAATGGCATTGGTCCTCTCCTCCGGGGATCAGTTTGGATGACACTTTCCTCAAGCTGTCCAAAGTCCTTGTGAGCCCTTTCCTTACCTTTAGAATGGAAGTATCTTTTCTTGAGGAAAGACAATGCGCCACAGTTTTAAATTATTAAATTTATCCCAATTAAAGACTTTTCCCTGCATGTGGTGAAGTGTGGACTTCCTGTGTGTTTTGAAACTTGTTGCTTCCCAGGAAATTCATTATAGCAATGTACAGCCTAGACATTAAGAAGTTTCATTCTTTTTTGTCTTTGTCCAGCTCGATGGTCACCTACTCACCACCTGACTCCTCTCTAGCAATCTCTCATTCTTCTATGTATAGAGACACTGCTGCTATTCAAGGGTCGGCGTGAGCAAAAAGCATGGAGAATCATTCCCATGTGTATTAGTTGATTTTCCTGTTGCTGAAATAAAATACTTCAACAAAAACATTTTTAAAAGAAAATGCTTATTGTCACCTATAGTTTGAAGATACATAGTGTATCATTGCAGAGGAGAAGCCATGGTAGTAGTAGGAAGAAACAGCTGGTTACATTGCTTTATAAATCAGGAAGACAGTGAATAGGAAATAGGTCCAGGTTGATAAACCTCCAGCGTCCCCCACCACTCCCAATTACTTACTTCCTATGAAAACATTCTTCCTCTTAAAGACTCTATCATCTTCCATTGGGGTTAAATCAAAGCTTTCACTTTAAAGCGAATGAATCGAATTTATTCTGGAGTCAATTTTGAGTGGCCATCTCCTAGGATCACAAATTCAGATCTCTGGAAGTATAATGTGCCAATGTGGAAGCAGTTCCATGCAGTTTTTATATTAACAGAAAAAAGAACACTATAAATCAAGGCATTTTAAGAATATACTGTTGGAAATATTAAGTGGGCATTTATAAGAAGGGCAGAAGAATTTCAACTATAGGTCTTAGATGCTAACTGATGACATTTTTAGCCCTTCCTTTTGGTGAACACCATTGCGTTTATTTGAAAAGTTTTATTTATTTATCAGGTATGCCTGATACAGAGGTGAGCAAGGAAAGGCTCTTTAGAAGGTTAAATGCATCCAGTGAGAAATTGTAACAAGACCAGAATCATTCCACCCTCTGCATAGTCAGTGAAGCTATCAGTCAATCAGCCTATGCAGATTCATACTTTAGCTAATACTTTCCAAACAGTTCCACCAGCTGGGAGCCAAGTGTTCTAACATAGAACATATGTGGATGCTTCACATACAAACCTTGACATCTTACAGCATGCCGGTGCAGGGATTTGAGAGCAACAAGACTTCACAGCCCAGTCATGCATGACCCAGACACCTGAGATGTGGCACACTCCCAATCCTCAAAGAGTAAAAAGATGTAGAATTCTCAGCTCCTCCAAAACCATGTCTGCCTGTATTCCACCATGCTTCTTGTCATGAGGATAATGGACTGAACCTCTAAAACTGTAAGCCAGCTCCAGTGAAATGCTTTCCATTGTAAGAGTTGCTGTGGTCATGGTGTCTCTTCACGGCAGTAGAAACCCTAAGACAGTGTCCATTGAAGACCTGGCCATTTATTATGTTTTCTATCTCGTCTGGTCCTCTGACCACTTCTCATCTGAAGACTCAGAAAAGTAGGCCGAATTAATAGAGCCACATGGCCACTTTGTAGTGACTTTACAAGGCATCTCCATTTGGGAAAGGAAAACTACATTATCTCAGTAAAAGGATAACTATTTCTTCTATCTCTTTAGCATGGCTTAAGGTGACTCTGCCTTTCTGAGGGGTGTCCCGTAGTCAGATAATTGATCAGCTCAATTGTCTTATCTCTTAAGGGATGAGAAAATAGATGTCTCCACCAAGAGGCAGATTTCATTTCATCAGAGGGAAATAGGCTTTCCTTGATGGGCCTGTGACGGTGTGGCATCGGTTCCCTAAAAGTGTATTTTTTTATGTGAGGAGTGTTGGGGATTTGATGGGAGTAGATTGTAAAGCCTTTGAATTTAGTTTCACAAATTCTATTTACCATGCAAATTTGAACAATGTTCAGGTTTTCTTTATTAATAAATTGTTTACATTTACTAAGCTATGGAAAAAAGCGACCCTAAAGAATCAAATCCTTGAAAATTGTCAACTAAAACAAACATCTGTCTTGCGAATATAACTTTGTATTTTATTGGATACTTAGAGCAGTCATTTCTTTTTCATTCTAACCCGCTTCTGCTTTTGCTGCTGAGCTAAGTTACTGACAAGGGAGCAGACGATCCTGCTCTTCCGTAGTCTGATACCCCGTGCCTTTAGTCTGCATGGCTATCAAGCATGCATTCTTTTCAATTAGTTAAGGCCTATTAAAAAGCATATTTGCTTAATCCATATTAAAGTCCTTCTGCAAGCACGTGTGTAACTCTACTGACAGGAGAGAAGGCATTTTAAAGAGAGATGCTTGTGATACCGGACTACTGAAACAATGGGCCTGAAAGAACTGGAATTCCCCCGGAGTCCGGTGCTTATGGAAGAGGAAGGCCGAAGCCTTGGTGACAGAAGGAACTGGCTCCTAAGAAGGGACTTACACCATTCCTTTCACTGTCAGGCCACTCTGAAGAAATGACTGGAACCAATGATGGGTAAGTGATGGGCTGGCCTTCACTTGTCCTCTTGTGGAGGTCACCATGTTTAGTCATAGACTGAAGTCCAGATTCTTGTGTCTGGGAATAACTGCACTAGAGACTCGCAGTTAGTAATGGAAATAGACACAGTCCATTAAGAAAGAGAAGGCCACTCTTGTGTCTTAGTCAGTGTTCTATTGCTGTGAAGAGACATTATTACCATGGCAACTCTAATAAAGAAAAGCATTTAATTTGGGCTTGCTTACAGTTTTAGAAGTTTAGTCCATTGTCATGGCAAAGAACATGGTAGCATGAAGGCAGACATGGTGCTGAATCCATAGCTGAGATCTCTACATCTTGACTGGCAGACAGCAGGAAGAGAGAGCCACTGGGCTTGGCTTGGACTTCTGAAATGTCTAAGTCTCCACTTAGTGACACACTTCCTCCAGCAAGGCCATACCTAGCCCAACAAGGCCATATCTAGTCCCTGTCAAGTAGTACTACTCCCTAATGATCTACCATTCAAATAGATGAGCTTATGGAAGCCACTCCTGTTCAAACCACCACATCTGTGAACGGGAGCAGGTCTTGAGCTGGGAAAAGCATACTCTGAAAGTTCGAACCACCAATCTCATGACCAGTATAGGTCATCTACACCGTGTTTGTCATCTCTGGTATTAGTGTATTAGGGTCTTGTCCAGAGTCTGTCTGCTAAGTGTAGCCCAGTTCGGGGAAGAGTTTCTAGTTTTTCTATCAACTGGCTTCTCCTATGTTAGTCTTAATGCTTCCTTGCCTTCCTGCCCCAGCTAGACATCTTTACTTCTTCTTCTCCTTGGTGTGGAGACATTGACTGAGGCTCTTTCTTTCAATTTTTTTTTAATCCTGGAACCACCAGCCATGTTGAGTTTGGAGAAATGTTGAAACTGTTCTAATATCTGTGTTGCCATTTTACAATCAGGAATGGGAACAGAGTGATAGTTGTGAGTTAATTACAATGCCAGATTTTGCTAAGTGGTCATTAAGTGCTATGAATATACATCCAAAAAGAAAAAATCTCAGGAAGAATGAAACAGCATTCCAAAGAAGTTAGGATCTTTTCAAAACTTACTGTAACTGTCAGTGGCAAAGCTAATCTGTATAAAGAAAGCCCACATGCTTCCAGGTTCCCAGGGCAGCACTCCGCTGGAGTCATACTGCTTTTCTGCAGTGTTCATGGCTCCTAAGACAGGCCTACTTCAGTGGTTAGTGCTAGTTGTCAACAGAACCTGAGACCACCAGAGAGATGGGTTTCTGAGCATGTTTATGAGGATTAGCTACATTTTGTGGAGGAGTGAAGACCCATCTACCTGGGTGACGCCATTCCCTAGCTGAGCATCAGTCTGCCTTGGTCACTCTCTGCTTTCTGAGCATGGATGCCATGTGACCAGCTGTTTCAAAATCCTGTGACCTGACTTCCCTTCCATGATACCTGTTCTTTGAACTGTGAGCCTTGGAATAAACCCTTCCTCCCTTACGTTGATTTTGTCACAACAAGAAAACAAACTAAGACTAAGATGTCCAAAGTGCTGTGAAACAGGAAGGTACAGATCTAAAGCCCACAAGCACCATTCCATTTCCATCATGTTGCTCAGCACTTGGTTCAGTTCACTTGGAAAAGTAATGGCTCACAGAGAGCAGAGAAACTGGTCCTTGTCTTCTGACCTCCACCACCTACTCTGTTCTACTCGTTAATGGAAAAATAAATAGAAGAATGGCACCCTCCATAACAAGAAGCTCAGCCCCCCACGCTTCCCATCGATCCTTGTTTGTCATGGTCACAGCCCACAGCTCTGCATCCTGGCTTCCCTAACACCCCACCCACATTTTCTGATCTCAATCTGTCATATTGCTTCTCTCTCCAGCTTCATCAATTTTTCTTCAAATTACATTCTTTATATATTTCTGTCACCTATGTCTGCCTCCTTAAGATCACTTCCAATTTTTTTTAGGAAACAAATAGCATGGTGCCTCTACCCCAAAACCACCTAACAACTCAGAGAAAGACACTGACTGAGAAAAATCACGAAATTACTGGAAAGAAATGTCCTTTGTAGTCAGCATCTCTGAACACAGTCATGGCCCCAGCCTACAAAGGCAAGATTTTTGTATTACTATCATCAAAAGCCCATTACTTTAAGGAGGACCATACACATTTTGAATGATGGTGCCAAGGTATTTGTGTGACTCTGCAGTTGGTAAATAGTGAGTGCTCTATACTGGAGCAATAATGCAAGAGGCATTGGAATATTTAAAATATGAGACAATCAGGCACTGAACCTAATATTTACTCTTTGAATCACTTAGCTATAATTTATCAGCTCCCTGGGTCTCCTGAATTGCCATTGACAGAGCATATATCATGAAAACCTCCAGAGCAGGCGAAGGTCATAACACCTGCTAAGTTCCATGGTGATGATATTAGAATCTAAAGATACATTCATTTTCTGAAATATTCCATTCCCTTATGAAGTGAGGACAGACCAAGGGTTCATCCCAAACAAAATTAGACAAATCCTTTCCCTCTGCTCATAAATCTCATAGAGCCTGTCACAGCCTTCTCATTTTCATAATACTATTTTATTTGCCTCTTATCCCTTTCTCTCCCTATTATCTCTCATCTCACTCATATATTGATTAGGTACGATAAGTGACTTAAATATATATCATGAAAAATCATGACTATTCATTTCTTAAAATCTTTGAGCATATATTTAGCAATATGTAACTCAGCTCAGAGGGAATGCTTTCCTGGCCTTATCACTCAAAGGGAAGAAGCAGAGGTGAGGATGTACGAGCCAGTAGGTGTTCTCTGGAAAAGTCAGGTACGGGCAGATCAAGTTGAATTTAACTTCTGCCATTTTGTAACTGAGGGGTGTTGGTCAACTATTAAATCCACCATATTGTCACTTGCCAATCTGCATACTGGGGTGTCATTAAAATTGAAAAATAAATTCTGTAACATAATGAAAATACCTAAAGTATGCAGTATTAACAAACACACAAATCCACATATTAAGCTTGTTTCCCAGTACACAGTATATTTATAGAAAGCAGAGATTGCTATCATTAACTGTTTAAATGTTTCAGTAGATGCAAGTAATGAATGTCACTGAGATCAGAGTTAGGAAGTGTGTTTGAACTTGATTCTGTATTTCCTTGTGAGACTTCAGTAAGCAACATATTGGCACTTTTTAATTAACTAGTTTATTTATTAACTTATATTTGTTTGTGATTATGTCATATGCACATATGTGCATGCAGGTGTGTACACCATGTTCATGTGTGCAGAGACCAGAGGTGACCTTATATATTCTGTTCTATTACTCTCCACCTTATTCACTTGAGGCAGGGTCTTCTGCTATATGTGGAGCTAGGCTGGTGCTCAGCAAATCTTAGTGATCCTCCTGTGCTCCCCATACACAGCATTGAGGTTATAGGTTCATAAGGCTACACCTGGCTTGTTCTGTGGGTGCTGAGGATTTGAACTGAGGTTCACAGCCTTGTTCAGCAAGGTCTTATCCCCTGAGCCATCTCTCTTTTATCTTAGTGTACTTACTCATGGAAAATGGAGTTGATGGTACCTCTGTGATAGTTATAAGGTAGTGAGAAATGGAGCTTAGGGATGAATAAAGACACCCTGTGTCCAGCACATGGTGGAACTATGTTTTGTTTGTGTGGTGTAGTTTGGGTTTGTGTGCACGTGTGTATAGATGCTGCACATGTATACCTGTGTATATATGGGGAAACCAGAAACTGACACCAGCTGCTTCCCTCATCTTATATTTTGAGACAGGGTATCTCACTGAACCTGGAGTTTGACAATTTAGCTGTACTGGAGAGTTCCAGGATCTTCCTGTCTCTAATTCCCTCGTGCTAGAATTGGAGACATGTGTTATCACACAACCTTTTCACATGAGTGCAGGGACCTGAATTCAGGTCCTATTGCTTGTATGGAAGGCACTTTAATAATGGAGCTTGTTCCCTAGTTAGACTTGATTTTGTGGTCTTTTTTGTTGTTGTTGTTGCTGTTGTTTTGGTTTTTCTGCGTGTTTGTTTATTTCCATTGTTTTGTTGTTAAATTAAGTTTTTTTCTAAATATCCTGGCTTTAGAAATATTTATTACTATAAAAATAAAGGTAAGTAAAATATGTTTTTAGATGCAGACTGAAGGGGAAAACAGCAAAGGGCAAGTTCTGTCTTTTTAACTGGAAACAATGAAAGCACAATATCAATATAATGATTATCTAGTCCCTCAGGAGGTTTGTATGTGTGCAGCTTCACAATATAGTGACCATCTTGGCATTTGAAGTGTATGGTTCTGGGCCAGCAAGTCACCTTAGTGGGTAAAGATGCTTGTTGCCAAGTCTGAAGACCTGAGTTCAATCCCTGGGTCACACATGAGAGAAGGAAAAACCAACTCCCACAAGTTTTCCTCTGAGCTACATATGTGCACCAAGGCATGCACAATCCACCCTCCTAAAAATTAATAAAAGTATTGAACTATGTAATTGACAATGACTACAAGTCAGAAGAATTCATCCCTTTCTGTTTTGGAGACAGTAGACTGATTACACATTATTTTTCTGTCTTTTAAAAAATGTATTCTCTTCTCATAGAATGCACCCAACTGCAGTTTCCCT
>CABHPR010138572.1:0-22817 GCA_902168415.1 Peromyscus melanophrys
TCCTTCCAGGTGTCTGATGCTGATTAAAAGATACAAAATATACAATGAAGAAAACATTTCTGCAGTATCCAAAAATAAAAAAGTGCATACAAAATTCCCTATACTACCACTAAATGCTGTTCAACTTCTCTAGATAGGTAGGATTCAGAGCATCATAAAATTAGTGAAATCCCTTAAATTAGATTGGCTGAAGCTTTCATTATAAAACACAGGAAATTCCTTATTCTTTGAATTTATTGACATTAAAATAAGGTCGAATGGGATAATGTCAAAAGGAGCAGAGCTGCTTATGCAATGTTAGCTTGTCACCTCAATTGACATTGGTTTGTGGCTGAGTATGGCAGAGCAGTGGGTAAGGACATGGAGTGATGGAGAATACCAAGTAACTCATTTTATCAATGAACATTTTTCAATCTCTCATTAACAACAATATGAAAGTCTACATTTAATTTTTAAATATATAAATATGCTCACACAAAGTAAGAGAAACCCTGGTGTAGGTGGAATGGTGTTCCCAAAGATGCCTATCCCCTCCATAATCCCTGGAGTCTCTTAATATATTATTTTACATGACAAAGGAACTTTGCATATGTGATCAAGGCTTTAAGTGATGAGCTGGGAAACTACTTTTGATTGTTCATTTCCTAAAGAGAGGAAAAAGATGTGATGAGAAAAGAAAGGCCAAAGGTATTGCAGAGAAATGTAGTGTTGTTGTCAGCATTTCTTTGAAGTGCAAATAAGACATCCAGAAACCAACACAATAAGTGGCTGTGGCCCCAAGTGGGTGGAGAAAGCCATGGGATGAATTACCCTGCAGTGAATCTAGAAAGGAAAATATCCCTTTGTTTACTTGACTCTACAGAATGAGGTCAAATCAGACTTCTGATCTCCAGCACTGCAGGAAGAACCTATTATTTAAACTACAAAATGTGTGGTAAGTAATTACAACTAATAAATAACTAACAGGCCCAGTAATTCAGTGAAGCTGGGGAGGAATTACTGACTCCACAGGATGCCCTGAGGTGCCTACAGTTCAGGGTAGATGAAAAGGTTTTAATGACTTGACCATGGCAGGGGAGATAAATCAAATAAGTAAATAAGTACCAACTCTATTTGCAGAAGATTTGGCTCTGATTTGAAGTAGAATGTTGTCTTCCCGAAGGCTAGTGGGCATGGTCCAGGTATTGGATGAGTAGAAAAGATGATTCACACAGCCTATAAAAATAGCAAAAACCTACAAAGAAGCAAACTACAGTCCAGACTTCAAATGTTTTGGGTGTCAGTATTATAAAATAGAGACATACATTACATTGTATGTTAATCATTAAAAAATAAAAGGTTTAAGGAAAACAATAAGAAAAAGACTATTGAAATAAAAGACTATTGAAAAAAATCTTCCACAAGTAATATCACATCTTAAATTAGACCCACAGGAAGACACAATCACAAACGTCACAATCAAAAAGTCATATGAAGGCTGGTGAGATGTCCGAGTTGGCTAAAGTGCTTACTGCCAAGCCAGATGACTTAAATTCAATTCCTGTGACATACAAGATGGAAGAAGAACCAACCCCAGCAAGGTCTCCTCTGCACATACAGATTGTGACATGCATGCCCCCCACATCAATAAACAAATGTAATAAAATTTATATCAACTGTAACAGAAAGATTTTTCTCGTTTGCTTATATGTTGTTCTGATCAAAAGCAAACTTGGGGAAAGGAAGGGTTTATTTCATTTTATACTTCCAAGTCACAATCCATTATTGAGAAAAGTCAAGGTAAGAACTCAAGTAAGGAACCTGAAACAGAAGTTAGGGATGGATGTTCTTGTTGGCTTGTTCTCTTATTCACGCTCAACTACCTTTCTTATACAGCCCAGGCCCACTACCTTAGGAACAGTGCCGTTCACAGTGTACTGGGATGTTCTGCATCAAATATCAACCAAGACAATGCTCCAAAGGCATGCTCAAAGGCCAATCTGATCAAAGCAATTCTTCTTTTGAGGTTTCTTCTTCCCAGGAAACTCTAGAGTTTCATCAAGTTGACAATAAAGACTAAACGGTTCAAAGACAAAGGGATGAATACCAGAAAGAGAGGTCTAACCTTTGCTAATCATAGAACAAAAGTATTTGTTAAAAAGTTTATTCTAGAAGGTCAGGCTATATATGAATGATAATATATGATTTTTCTAGAATAGATAAATTATATTTCTTCAGATGCAAGAATATTTGATATCACCAATCAAGGTGAATAAAATATCTACTTATTAGAATAATAAACAGAGGTAACAATAACTCCCAAGTAACTGAAAACAGCAAGATATAAATTAGGTCTGTAACTACTATTCTGTTTCAAATGTCAAAGTCAAAGAAGAATTCCTAGCAAAAGTGAATTAATACTTCTAATTAAATATCAAAGAAAGATGTCTGTTTATTGAATGAATCAGCATCAGCAGCTGATGAGAATATGTTGCACTTATTAAACTAGAGTAACTCTTAGATAAATGAGTGAAGAAAACAGAAAAATCAGGAATTTAAAAAGTCAATAAATAGGAAAAATATAAATTAATGTAATAGAATAATATATAATAAAAGGATCATTAAATTTTTGATTGTTTCAAGACATTTATAAACTGATCATAGCTCTCACAACCTGACAAAGTAATGTCATCAAAGACAAAAAGAACATTCACCCCTCCACAAAATTATATAGACAGTCCTCAATTTGTAGTAGTCCCAATGAGCAACTTTTGGACTTGGCAAGGAGAGTGTGAAAAGAGCATTCATTCAGGAAACGCCACAGCTCAAGTTATGAACTTGGATATTTTATCTGTATAGCAATGTGTGGTACAGTGTTTTCATAATAGTAGACAGCAGTGATGACCTAGAGAGCCATTAGTCATAGATGCACAAGGGTAAACAACCCATTTTCTACAATATATTGTACCATTGCTTTCCAGGTTTCAAAATGCTGTGCAATTAGTGTGATTTTTTTTTTACTTATATTCATTTCATCCCATAAAACACCATCAAAATCAGAGAGTAACAGTATTGAAAATAGGGAAGGGCTCAACCAAATGTGCAACACAAAGTTTAAATATGTCAGAACAAAGCATGGACCAATTTTTCCTTTTCTACAATTTTGGATAAATAAACACTTCCTAAAGAGACCAAAATTTGTAATAGGTATATCCCTGTAACCTCTCCTGGGAAGAGATGAATAAATGTCTACTAATCTAATAAGGAACAGATAGCACACCAATGTTTGATCTAAGTACATCTAGCTTAGTGAACTAGGGAGTTTATTGGAGTAACTCAAGGGCTATTATGTCACTGAAAAGTCCACTCCGTCATGGATGTCAATTCACCCACTCTCGTCAGCAAGTGGCTATTTATCTTATAATCCTGGGCAAGGGCCTTATGAAACTTGCTACTTTCTGAGCTTGTTTCCTTAGCCCTCAGATTCCTGTAAGATTCATTTATTGACTGGGTGATTAGAGACTCCTTCACTCTAAGAGGAATGTTTCAATTTGGAGGAAATATCTACACAGCTATTACCTACGTAAACTTCTTACAACTACAAAGTACATGAGGTAGTTGAGATATAAAGATAAAACATGTATTATGTCTTTTGGCTTTGGAGTTTCTAGTTAAAGATTGGGTAGATCCTTGGTGGATGGAATGAGGGAGCCAGCAAATTATTTACCTCGTGGCCAAAATACAGAGGAAAAAAGATTGAGCCTCATAATCTTTTTCAAGTGGGTGTTTTCAATTACAAAGACCATCCCAAAACTCTACCTTCTAAAGATTCCAACATGTCTCCCTTTAGGAAATCAAACAAAACATCTTAGGAAAAAAATAGAGGGAAAGAAAAGAAAAAAAACTAAATAAAGTATTTTGCTAGTGAAGTACATTTGTCGTTGTTTTTGATTATCATACAAAATGATATGATTCTTTACAGTCTTTTCATTAGCAGAATATAGTTAATCCTCTTTCTCTCCCATAGCCTACCCCATATTGAGGATTGTCTCCTTTATCCTCTACTCTGTCCCCCTGTATGTATTATCATGTACACCCTCACCAGCATTTGTTATCATTTATTTTCTTTCAAATATATATATATATATATATATATATATATATATATATATATATATAATGTATATCTGGGTACCTGAATATATGTACATGCATGACATGCTTGCAAAACTCCAAAGAGTCAGCAGAGGGTGTCAAAGGGTGTTGAGTGCCCTGGAAGTAAAGTTACAGGTAACAAGCCACTATGTGAATACATGGGAACCAAACTTGGGTCTTCTAAACAAGCAGTCAATGCGCTTAATTGTTGAGTCATCTCTCCAACCTGTCGTTTACTTTCTTAGTGAAAGCCATTCTGACAAGTATGAGGAAAAGTCTCAAAATAGTTTTAATTTGTATTTTCCTAATGGCTAATGTTACTGAACATTTTTAAAAAGATTTATGAGCCATTTATGTTTTTTTTTCTTTTTTGTAAACTTTCTATTCGGCACACTTCTTATTTGTTGATCAGCAGTTAGGTTGGTTTCATTTTGTTTAGAGTTCAATTTTTGTAGTTCTTCATTTTAGATGTGTCAGTGCAATATTTTGAAAATGTCTCTTACATTCAAAGATACCGGAAATTTTGCTGGATCGCCAGAGTTAATAATTCAATTTGAAGTCACTTAAGACTTAAAATGGTTAACCTACAGTCTATTCAAGCTGTTTAACTTGCCTTTAAGAGAATAATGTGACCACCTACCATACCTGCCTTGTATTTCCCATGTAATCATTTTTTACATCCCAAATTAATGCATTGCTGTCTGTATCTTGCATTATGTACTCTTTTATGCCCTGTCCCAGAGGAAAGTTTGTATATCATTTGCTGAAACCAACAAATGCAACACAAAGGCAGCTTTTTTAACATCTACCATAAATGTTTAAAGCAGCCATTTATGAACATTGGTTGATAAACTAATCAGTTGGGACCAGTTGGAAACAATGACTTAATCCCCTCTAAAATTCTGTTCAAGATTTATGTAAAGTATCCTTCTCCCATGTGATGCTTTTTATTTTGTACAATAAATAAATAGTGAGACCCTTTGTTAGGAATAGATAGACACTATTCACACACAATTCATAAAACAAACACATATAGGGATAGACACACATAGACACTGAGACAAGCAGATTCATAAGACAGCCCTCAGGCAGATACAGATTCAGACCCACAACAGACAGAGGACAGAAGACATGAAGTAGAGAATTCAAATCTGAACTCATTCTTGGGGAAATGACTCCATATGAAGTACTTTTATTTCTTTCCTTAATGCAATCCTGGTGCATTATTGGTGACTTGGACTTCATCACTAGCATCTGCAAACTAGACATTAACGCCTTGTCTGAAACATAGTTTGTAGTGGGTAGCCATTCCAGCTTTGGTCTGGAAGTTCCACCCCCATTGAGGCTTTGGTAACTATCACGCCTACAAGGCAAGGCCAAGAGAGGGCCCGAAGACCGGAGAGCGAGACGTGTGGCGCTCTCTTGCTGCTGGGAGCCAGAAGCGAGAGGTGGCCAGAGGAGAGTTCTCCAGAGAACATCGTGGGACTACGCTGCATCTTTCACAGAACCCTCAATCTACCTATCCCTTCATTTGTAAGTTACGCCTTTAAATAAATCTCCTTTTAACTACGTGGAGTGGCCTTAATATTTACACCAATAATAGTTGGCAACTGTTTTAAACATTCTGTACACTATGAGATTACCTTTGGTAGTACAGCCATTTCACAACATTACTTCTATCAACCCAGGATCATTGTGATATAAAATATCCTATATAGGAAAATGAAATTATAATGTGATTATTACATAAATCTCAGCTCTTTTGAGCTGTCTTTTCTGCTTTTACACACAAGTTTGTCATATTTAGAATTATACCATCTAGTGAGTGGAATTTCTCACTAGGCTAGTATTCAATACAGTTGCATCGGGACTGTCTTGACGTTACCCACTGCGAGTGTTACAGCTCTGGAGGGAAAGGTATCCTGACTTGCTGGGAAGCCAGGCAATACCTGAAGCTGTGTGTAGTGGAAGATGGTCTCCTGCAGGATATAGCAATTCTGCTCCTCTGCTAAAGAGAGCCCTCACAGCTGAGCTTTTCTCTGCCCCGTCCCCCTTAACGGGGATTCCTAGCAGAGCTCTGCTTCTTCTCTTCTTCTTCACTCTGCTAAAGGGGTTTCCTTGCAGAAATGTAGCAATCTCCTCTGGCTCTTGTGAAAAGTTGTTACTTTTTCTGCTCATTCTTGCTCATTCCTGTAAGGGAACTTCTCTGCAAGTTTTTGTTTTTGTTTTTGTTTTTTTGTTTTTGTTTTTTTTTGTCTTTTTGTTTGTTTGTTTTTGTTTTTTTGTTTTTTTGTTTTTCCTGCTGTGTCCCCTAAAGGAATCTCAGCAAGGTTCTTCTGTTCTGTTCTGCTCAGTCTTGCTCAGCGCCCCCCCCCAAGGGAGTGTCTCAGCATGGTTTTTTTTCTACTCAGTCCCCTAAGGGATGTCTCAGCAAGGTTCTTCTGTTCTGCATTGGTAAATGAAGATCTTCACCCAAGACTTTTTTAAGAAAGACATTAATTTGGGAAGGAGGAGTGCTGGAGAGTGGCTGCCTCTGCCAGGTGTTCTGGTGGAAGCTCCACCTCAGCCCCTGGCACCGTAGCATCCGTATACCCAAAGAGTCTGGAATGTTCTTGTGTAATGTCCACCTTAACTCCCCTCCCCCATCTCTTTCCCCAAGCCTACCTTCTCAAAGCCTGCCAAACATGGCTCCTCCCCCAGAGATTCTCAAGATCACTCCAGTAGGGTATTTAAACTGCACTCCAGAAAACAGACACATAGTTTTTCCAATCTCTTGTCCCCATCACGGAGGGGGGGGGGCAGGGTCTGGAGAATCACCCGGGAATACTCTACCCATTGAACCAAGGCTTTTTCCAATACGGTCTGATTTGGTTTTATTTGGATTGCTGTGTCGATGGAGAGGCTTATCGTTTATCGGGGTGCTTTTTTGCCAAGGTGGGAAAGGACAGCAAACAACTGAACAGGCAGAGGGGCTTATATAGGGCTTCTTAGGGGCGGAGTTTCTCAGGAAGATTTGCTGCTTAGGAATTGGTTAGTTTCCTTGTTGAGGGATTGGCTAGTTTAGTTGGTCAGGGGCAGAGTTGGCTCTGGTTTCAAAGCCAAACTGTGTTTCCTTCCCTGGCCCTTTTTAGATTTTTGGCTCTAATTTTAGGGCCAGGGTGTATTTCTTTTACTGACTCTGCTTCTAGGGTCAAAGTGTGTTTCTTTGGCACTGGTTTTAGGGTCAGAGCATGTTTCTTTGGTTTTGGGTTCAGGGCTAAAGGGTTTCTTTCACAGGCTTGTGTCTCAGGGCCAAGGTGTGTTTCTTTTACTGGCTCTGGGTTCAGGGTGAGGGTGGATTTCTTTCACTAGCTCTGGTTCCAGGGCCAGTGTGGGTTTCTTTGTCTGGCCCCCTTTTCCTACACTCACCCAGGATATTTCAAGGTAACTAATGAAGGCAGGGGTACATGGCATGGCACAGGACCTGCTTCTAAGTTTCTAAGTCCCTGCCATTCATCTGATCTTGTTCTCTCTCTCTCCCTCTCTCTCTCTCTCTCTCTCTCTCTCTCTCTCTCTCTCTCTCTCTCATTGTGTGTGTGTGTGTGTGTGTGTGTGTCACTGGCCCTGCTGTGATGCCAATAGTTGTGTACTGCTGAAATGCATGTTGAAATCTCCATTGTAAAACTATTAGGACTAGGGGCTTGAAGTAAGATTAGGTAATTGTGTATAATATTGGTGTTCTTATAAAAGAGGACCCAGAGAGCTGCCTTTTTCTTCTGCTATTTAAGGACCTAGCTACTAAGATATATGAAGCAGAGAGTTAGCCTTCACCAGACACCAAAACTGTTGGCATCTTGTGCTTAGACTGCTGTTCTCCAGAGCTAGGAGACAGACTTTCCTGTTATTTATAAAATTACTGGTCTCTGGCATTTTGTTATAATAGGTTGTGAAAAGTTTAAATCCACCAGTAGTATCATTGCCAATGTAATAAGTCAAACCAGGCTGAATTAGTAAGTCCAGGTTTAATCTAAGCAGAGCATTCCTGCGTGGTCCCAGGGGAAGAGGAGAAGCCATGAAGGGCAAGTCTTGGACTGGACTTTACCCCCGGAGGTGGTTTTGAGCATCTCTGGGGAAGAGCTGTGTTTGGAGGGCTTTCTGGTGGGGCAAGGTCTAGAGAGAGAGAGAGAGAGAGAGAGAGAGAGAGAGAGAGAGAGAAGGTATCTACCTAATCATCCCAGACTCTTTGTGTATATGGAGGCTGAGGGCTGAGTTGGATCTTCCACCAGAACATCTTGAATGATCTGAGGTAGGCCCTACAGTGTAGACCACAATTTGCTTTTTCCTCTTCTTAACAATGTCCTCTTGAATTACTAAGCCCATCTCACTCATTTCTGACAACAGCACATTTAACGGAGTTTTCTATAAAAGTGTTTTACACTCCCCCTTTCCACTCTTTCCTTTCATTCATACTTTCTCTCTTCTTTCCATCACACAGTCCCTTCAAGAGTGACTAACCAGAAAGCATCAAGGGACATCTTTAAACTCTAGGAAAAATAAGTTTTCAAGATTAACACATGTCACTGAGTGTGGCCTATAAGATTAGTCCATGTAATTGGAGAAACACTTTCCCAGAAGTTCTACTGTCTTGCCTCTAAGATTGTCCTATAACTCATATTTCTCAGCTATCCCACACGGCCAAAAACATGCTAAGAAACAATGTTGAGCTGCATTAAATTACAGGTTATTTTACCTCAAGAAAGATCAATGCATATGGCTCTTTCAGAGTCCCAGAACATTGACCACAGGTAAAATGGGCTGACTGTGTCCCAAATGCAGCATTTCTAACCAACTCCAATCAGTGTTCTACCTGAAATATGCAGATCCAGTGTAGAAGCTGGATTCCAATCTTACTTCTGTGGCACTTCTTACTGTGATGACACAGACTCTAGGTAGAGTTTACTTCCACATCTGATGTGTACAGAAAGAAACCAAATGATGACTTCATTGTTATTGTTGTTGTTTATTTTAATTTGAAGATTTACAAGATGCAATCAGAATAATAATTACTTACACTTACTACTGTCATGACAATGTATATGTTCATATGTACTTTGTGGTCATGTTAGTGCAAGTACATGTACAGGCCAGAGGCAATCCTCAAGTGTTATTCCTCAAGAGCCACCAGCAGTCTTGAGATGAGGTCTTTTACCAGATTAGAGTTCTACAAGAAGGCTAGCTGGTTGATGGGCAAGCCTCAGGAGTATACTTGTCTACGTTTCCCCAATATAGAATGATAAGCCTATGTCACCACACCAACAAATCTGGCTTGGAATTCAAATCCTTTTCCTACTGAGTCATATCCTTATTCCTATAATTCTTATTTATAATCCAATTTTATTTTCAACATTATCTAATACTATCTCTTAATATGATTTAAAAATCACATGAATATATTTTCTTGGCTCTTATTTGTGTATTTCCTTATGTATGCCCAATCAAACTCTATTTTTATTAAACACAATTTTTATTGATTCTTTGGGAATTTCACATCATGCACCCCAAGCCCATTCATTTCCCAGTTTCCCCATATCTGCTCTTCCCTCTTGTAGTGTCCCCCCCCCCCAAAAAAAAAACTATTCACTCCTCTGTCTTTCCTGCCTTTCCTCACCTCTTTTATTCATCTTGGTGGCATTGGTAGGTACTGTGTGTTATATGGTATACCCTTTTATCCAAACAGGTTTACCTGCAATTGTTCATTGTGATGTGTTATTGATCTGGTTCAAGGCTTCTGGCTTTTGCTACACCGTCAATATTGGACCCTCACCAAAACTCCTCTTGGGTATCCTGCTGTTGCCCTGAGTCATGGAGATGCTGCAGCTCTGGTTCTACGGGATCAGTCCCTTCATATGCTCCAGCAAGTCATAGATATGGTGGATGCTGGGGTGGGCCGACTCAAAGCACTGGATATGGGCTTGGGTGGTAGTTGAGCTGGTCAGTCAGTGCCTCTGCTGGGACCACCCCTCTTTGGGAAGGGGCAGAGCCAGCTCTCCTTGTGCCTACACCTTCATGTTAGCTCTCCAGTACCTGTGATGAGAGGTGAGGTTAGCTCTCCCAGGGCTGGGTTCATCATTGGGGCCATCTCTCCCATGTGGAGTGAGGCTAGCTCTGCCACTGCAGCTTCCAACAAGGGGCAGGTTCCAGATCTCCCAGGGCCAGCAAAGGGTGATGTCAACTCAGCACGGCCCTCAGATTTCAGCATGCTTGTTTCACATGGCCCTCAGTGGTACACAGGCCATGGACATCAACATAGACCCAAGCTGAGGTAGACATGGCCCTCAGCAACAACTCAGGTATTAATGTCACAGTGGTCCTAGGTGGTAGCGTAGGCTAACCAGAGCAACAAGGCCCTGGTGGAAGCAATGCCCCTAGACACTTAGCCCATTCTTCAGACATCCACATGACCTTCAGTGGCAACAAAAACCGTGGATATCAACACAGACCCTGGCTATCCCAATCAAATCTTAAGAAAAGCAAAGAATTTTGTTTGTTTGTTTCTTTTTTTTTTCTTTTGTTTTTTTTTTTGAGACAGGGTTTCTCTGTGTAGCTTTGCGCCTTTCCTGGAACTCACTTGGTAGCCCAGGCTGGCCTTGAATCCATAGAGACCCGCCTGACTCTGCCTCCCAAGTGCTAGGATTAAAGGTGTGTGCCACCACCACCCGGCTAAGCAAAGAATTTTTTTTATTTTGAAATCAATTAAATAAAACTGAGAACTCCATAATTCAGAAAGCTAAAGAAATGATTTATCATAAAAATGACTGGACAATATTATGAAGTTAAACTGTATCTTTTCATTTATTAAAGTATACTACTAACAAAGCTTGCAGACTAGACTCTCCACTTAGACAGTTGTTTATTATAATGCAACAAATATGTTGATAATGAGCACATTGAAGGAGAAAGGGAAGTGAAGAGAGAGCTAACTTTTGATATCTGCAAATACACTGAGTTTGGGTGGCAAAATCAATCACCCAAAAAATGCTAATCATCACAATAAATTTAAAAGTTATCAGTGGGTAGAGAGAAGGCTTTCAATATACTCAAATAAGATTCTGCTATACCAATCTGCCTATCAGTACTTTAGTACGATAAAATTGTAATGATATATTTCCTCTAGTCTCCATTACATTTTTATAAACTCAATGATCCCAGATAATGTTCATCTTCATTGGTTGACCAATTGCTTATTTTTACATTCTGTCAGTAAGCATATTTTGTATTTAGTAGCAATAACTCTAAATATTTCAGTAGCTCACAGTCCATTAGATACAATTAGTATAAAATGTCTGCAGATGACAAAATAAAAAATTAAGTTATTATCTAATCAATCAAAGAATATTGCAAAGAGAGCAGAAGTGGAATGAAAATAATAGTCCCATGTGTAGCAAGTGTTTCTTGGTTTATTTTTTCATGTCTGCAGCCACGATCTTCAGGAAATCTCCCCCCACTCAAATCCGATCGTCATTATTGAAGAGAATCATACCTTTTAATTTCCTGTGGAAACAAAGGCATAACCTCTCCCCAATGTAACAAATTTTCTGATTTCCATTTTGAAGTTAAAATATTTTTAAAATATATAGGTTGGTTTAATTTAGCAGTTTTCATAATCCAATGTTTCTCAGTAGCTATTGTTTTTTGTATATTAGCATTTAAAAAATTCAAAGTAAAAAAAAAACACCATATGAGATCTAGACACTCTGTGTATTTTCCATTTTATCTGGCTTATTCCTTTTATATTACTTTATTTTTTATTTAAAGGTTTTATTATTTTTAAAATATTTTTATTTATGAATGTCTATAAATATTTCCTTTTTTTTTCTTCAGCATCTAAGCATTTTCAAGCATACTATATCTGTTTAGAGGTTTTCTTGGTCTGGACCTGACTTTATTGCATGCCAGCAGTATTCTCTGACTGTGGGAGACAAACCTTAAGCTGCTAAGCTGATACTGTGTGGCTCTAGTGATTGGCTCCACACTCTGGTTCCCTGAGAGCCTAGCAGGCTGGCTGCTCAAGTGTTCTGCTGCACAGCAGGGCCTCTTAAAAGAGTTCTGCCTCTGTACTTGAAAACTATCCAGGAAGCCACCAGGAAGCGGTCACCAGGAAGCCATGTCAGGAAGCAGTATTTGAGACCATGTTCCAACTTTTTTTTTTTTTTTGTTAGCTTTCTCAGGCCTCATGTGGATACACCTAGCTCTATGTTGGGCACCATATGTAGATGGCCTTTCTTTTCTGCTGCCAGCCCCAAATAACAACATGCAGACTTAGTAATTATGAAAGCTTGGCCTTTAACTTAAGCTTGTCTCAACTAGCTCTTATAACTTAAATTAACCCATTTATATTAATCTATATTCTGTCACATGGCATTACCTCTCTTTCATCTTGTACCTCCTGTTTTCTTTCCCTTTGGCTGGAGACTCTGCCCTTCTTCTTCTTCTTCCCAGGGTCTTCTCTGTCCCTGGAAATCCTGCCTAACTTCTTTCTAGCTATTGGCAATTCAGTATTTACTACAACAATCACAGCAATACATTTTTACACAGTGTACTAATATCCCACAATACCCATAATGGTGGATGAAGGAGGAGGGGACATGTGAGTAAGCCTGGCTAATTATTTTCACAGCTGCATATAGTAATGCTAGAATTACAGGATTGTTGTGCAATTATTGCTCATGTAAGGTGAGATTTTGTATCAATGAGATAATGTAAGTACCTTGTTCCACCATGACCTCAACCTCCTCCTGTGTCTCTTCATTCTCTGCAATAATTCAAGTAGAATAATCTACGTATAGTGATCACCATTGGAAATATACAAACAGTAATCTGTACGTGTTTATATCCCCCCAGCTTCATCCTTATGAAGATAATCTCCAGGTGAGACATTATAACCCGTCACTTTCAGTATAATAGCCTCCAGAGGGGCCATATCTGTCAGAGTAAACAACTTCTGGTGTCCTCCGATCCAATCTCTTACTCCAGGTTTGCTCGTTCTTATTCAAGCAGTGCTGGCCTTATTCCAGGCTTAGGGCAGGCTCACATGTGACAGTGTTAGCTTTTAGAGTTGTATCACCTGCAACTTTATTTCCCTAGATACCCAGGAGAAGGGTTTTTATAGCCTTCAAGTATTTGCTCAAATCTCTACTCTACACAGTGACTCATCCCTTCGATCCACACTTTATCCTAGCTGTCAGTCCGTGTACTCTCTGATCCTTAAACCTACCAGAATATTTTTGTATTTTCCTTTCTACATAGTTCACCACTTCTTGCTAGAGTTTTAAGACACATAGAGCAGGAAAATTTCTTATTCATTCATTTTTTGTAAGTCCATAAACAGAGTCTGGGTACAGTAAATCCTCAGTGTCTGTTTGTGAAATAGAAATTGAAGGAATGCTTGGTAACTTGTGAGCTCTGCTTTGGAAAGAATTGATGATGTCATCCATGCAGTATCTCCACTTACGAATCAGGTCATATTTTTCTCCTTCTATCTCTGAATGGCATTTGAATGCCCTGTTGTTGTTTCAACTATTCACTAAATACTAGTGGCTGAATTATTTTTTAAAACTTTCTAAATTAGTATCCAAAATAATAGATATCATTATGACATTTCCATATATATATATACATATATACATTATATATATATATACATTAATATGCCAAATTTCACGTCATTCTTCTCTCTCCAGACCTCCCTCTTTCCTGTTGCTCAACTCTTCATGCTGGTCTCATTCCATCCCACTAACATTCCCTGCTTCTGATTTCTTTTCTTTTTTTTTTTTTTTTGGTTTTTCGAGACAGGGTTTCTCTGTGTAGCTTTGCGCCTTTCCTGGAACTCTCTTGGGAGACCAGGCTGGCCTCGTACTCACAGAGATCCGCCTGCCTTTGCCTCTCGAGTGCTGGGATTAAAGGCGTGCGCCACCACCGCCCGGCTTTTTTTTGTTTTTTCTGCTTCTGATTTCTTGTCACAAATATTAACATCCTTTTACACTTTACTTTACCTTAAGACCTCTTTCTTCCCTTTCAGCTTACATGTAGCACACACACACACACACACCCCACATCACACCACAACACTTTCACACATAAAATTTTATAACTTAGGTCTGGAGTATACATATGGAATGAGACACATGATATTTGTCCAAATCTGACTTATTTTTGCTAACATTATATGTCAGTAAAAAGACAGTCTATCATTCTGGTAATAGGACAGTCCACACATTCACAGGAAATATACAAATTAAGGAATTACATAATCTACCTTATAGAGAAACCCAGTAATCATGTTTTATTATGTATCAATATATATTATATTCTTGACTTTGATCTGCCTTTTCTCTTATGACAGACCTGGTGTGGCTGACAAGAATAAGTTAGTGTCTTTACCAGCTGGAAGTAGATCCACCAAAAACCACATCATTATTACAAACCGCAAATAAGGTATGAGTAGATTATTCATTTAATAACACTGCTATTAGTATTAGCATCCATTGTTCCTCCTAAACAAAAGTGTGTCATGTCTCCATTTTGTGTGTTTTCTCTCATGCTGTTGCTGTTTTGCCACACTCTGCCTTTGCAATATAATTCTGTTTTGTGCAAAGCTGTTCTTTCTTTCTCCTTATGAGTTATTCCTCCTTCTGTAACCCACATGCAAGCTACAGTGTGTGGTCTTTTCAGAATTTATATGCTTTTTCTTCGATGTGATATGCTTACTCCATATAAAAGAAAAACTAATTTCGGGGTGGTGGGATGGATCAATAGTTAAAGGCAATCGCCTCTCATGTCTGATGATCTGAGTTTGATCCCAAGAATCCACAGAAGTGGAGTACCAGCTTCTCAAAGTTGTCCTTTGATCTCCCACATAGGCACAGTGGCATGTGGGGTGCTGTACACATAAACACATGCATGTCCACAGAGAGCAACACATACAATAATTGATAACAACAACAATAAAACATAATAATAAATAAAAGAGGAGATGGAGAAGTTAGGGGAAGACTTAATGAAAATCAATGATGTATGAAGAAATCTTATGCAAATCCACTAATTTGTAAGATAGTCACACACACACACACACACACACACACACACACACGCACGCACACGCTCATATACATATATGGATTTGAACAGAAGTATCCTGTCTGGGTAGATAACATTGCTCCCAGATGATATGAATTATTAAGTGAACACCCAGTGCCCAGAACAGGATACCTACTTATGAGGTAGGGAGGCTCTAGAGGCACCCAGAACAACAGAGGTTATTGCCACCATGCTTCTTTGTTCACCATAACTAGATAAGAACCTATTGCTAAAGACACAACCACTTTGGATGCAGGACGTAGATAAATCAACTTTGAATGGGTCAGCAAAATCTTTTCCTTTTCTCTACTTTACATAGTGCCAGAGGTACTATGCAGGCTGCTGAAGGGGAAAAGTCATGAAGTGGTGGACACTGCATGTTACAATACCAGCCTATCTGGCAGGATATGCCCATGATGCAAGAGTGGCATGACAGCTATAGGGTAGACCAATCACTATCTAATCTGATATGAGGCATGCTCCATAGGAGGGATTTTATACCTGGTGTAATAAATGTGGTCAAAATCTCATGGCAGGAGAGATAATATATCCTATGGAGAAACTTACAGTTTATTGTCTTGTTAAATGGTCCTTTTGCCAAATTGCTTTCTAAATATCTATGCTTATATCCATAGGTTTGTGGTACTCTCATCTTTGGTCAGAGAAGTTTCTTCTGACAATGGGCAGTGGCTAATGAAGAAACTTATAATTAGTCAAAGTGCTGAGAATAAGTAACTGTGGGTGGCCAACTGTGGATGAGTCATCTATTATAACCTCCCCTCACCCCAGGCTCTGGGAACATTGAAGAAAATTGGGAGGAAAGAAATAAGAATTGGCATATGGGGAGGTGAGCTGGAAAATGCCAACTTATGAATATGGCATGGCTATTGCAACCAAATCACAAAGGCTGGGTTACCTGCACAGGATGGACCTTGTCAAAATTCCAGCAACCATGAGAGCAGGTCTCCCAAGTCTCCACTCTTAGCAGAGAAGCAACTGGCAGCTGATTTATGCTAAAGGATAGTGAGTCTCTTCCTTTGGGGGATGTGACTGCTGGTAGATTGCTCATGCCACAATGGATGGCCCACAGCCATGAGCATATGGTCAGCACAAATTGGAGACCCAAATGTATATTAACAATAACAAAAAGATGACATGAGTTTGGAAGAAATGGGGTGGAGTGAGGAATACTGGTGAGTGTCGGGGGCATTTTCTTGTATGGCTATGCTCGAATATATTGAAAAGTGTTTGAAATTCTCAAAGAATAAATTGAAATATTACTAACCAAAAAACAAAATATATTAATTTCTATTAGTATAATGGCATTAGACAATACAATGACTGCCTTTTGGGAATTCAGCTCTCTTCTCCAATTTTTTTTCTTATTCTTGAGAGAGAGTAATCACAGATGACCTTGAAATCATGACCATATAACCTGCATTCTGCAGTCTTCTGCATGCTGATTGTAGGTATGGACTATCAAGCTTGGTACTCCATAGACATTAAAGCTTACCAATCACAATATTTGTAAAGCCTGGCACACTATATAGCTACTATGTGTCTTTTTGAAAACAGTATTTACTTAATGCCTTTCCTGACTACTGAGTTCTATTATACAATTCAGTTTGTGTTTATCTGAATTTCTCCATCATATACTCTTATATTCTTAATAACCAAGCTTTCAGAGTTATGGTTATCAGTATTGCATTTTCTTAGAATCACCTTTATGATTTTGATATATATACACACATACACACACAAACACACATACACACACATATATATAACACACATGTACACACACATACACACACAGATGCACAAACCCACACATATACACATATACATACATACATACACACAAACTCACATATACATGCTCACATACACACACACATACACACATATACACAAACACACAAATACTACTTACACATTTATATCTGTATGTGCATTATGTGGGATTGCATCCTCTTATGTTTTATTTTTCAACACTGTTTAATTGAAAATGTTTGTTTGACCTCTTCTGGTTTCTTTGGGTCATATGAGAATGTTTATTATTTTGTAACTTTACTAAAAAACAACACAATTCCAAACATTCACATCATCAAAATTTTTACAAATATTTTATGAAATAATGCAGCTTATAAAAGTGTGCAAAGTGAAAGTGCCCAACATTTGGAGTCATGTCAAGCTCTCTGAGTTTTGCCAACATTATTATTTTCTTTTCCTCCTCTCACACCTCCTTCTCCACTAAATTTTCTCCTTTTTAATAATTCCGTCATCATCCAACGTTAGGTCTGTCTCTGGAAAAAAGACAACAACGTAACCATCACACAAACAAATAAAAAGATATTTTTCACTAATGAAGATAGGTTTGTCCTGATAGTTTCCTGTGCAATGTAATTGATTTTATAAATATTGGAAGAAATATTATTCAAATATTTCAGTCAGTAATGATTCTTTTGACCTTTCTGTTTTGACCAAGACATTTTACCACTAGACTTTAGCTGCTTTTCCACTTAGGGATCAGAATTTAAGGCTGTAGAAGCAAATGCCTTCGTAAATGTCTAAATGTTTGAACTTATTATGTATTTATGTATATATGTTTAAGCCTTTACAAAAATTATCTTGTTTATATATTAAATCACAATTAAGAAAAATAACCATAAGATTTATTACATTTTATATAATACCAAGGGTTTATTATTCTCTGATGTTATTGAATGAAAGTACTACATAGCAATACAAATACATATGTGCATTCATAAATGATGATCTAGGAATAAAACATAACACTAAACTGCACAATTTAAATGAAAGTATATTTCTGCCTTATCTGTCTTTTTTTTATGCAATAGCCAACTTTATTTAGAGCATCGGGGAATTTATCCTCTGAGAGTTATGAGTAATCACATGAGGAAAGTGTACAATCACAAGGACAAACCGCAGATGACAAAAACATGTTTTTCCATAGAGACATATAAACAGATAACAATGGCCAGTTGTAATGAATGTTCTCAAGTGAACTCACTCTTATCCACTATATTTGGGAGGGGCACAAACACACAGTCCAAGAACAATTTTCTGTTTTTTGAAGAAAATGAGGTCACAAGACTCTTGCCTTTTTCTCTTGGAGTTTTCTCATAAGCTCTTAGAAATCTCCTCACCTGACTCCATTCTTGGACCCTATTCCAACAGATACCCTTTATGATCCCCAACAATATGAAGAAAAAGAGAAAGTAGATTTCACTGCAAGAGAACAACATAGCTCCCATCTATATATATGGGGGTAATTACTAAGGCCACTCCACGTAGTTAAAAGGAAGATTTTTTTTAGGGGGTAACTTACAAATGAAGGGATAGGTAGGTGGCGGGTTCTGGAAAAGACGCAGCGCAGTCCGGCGGTGTTCTCTGGAGAACTCTCCTGGGTCTACCTCTCGCATCCAGGTCCAGGAAACAAGAGAGCACCGTGTCCCTATCTCAGGTCTTCAGGCCCTCCCTTGGCCCCGCCTTGTAGGCGTGATAGTTACGGAAGCCTCAATGGGGGTTGGAACTTCCAGACCAAAGCTGGAATGGCTACCCACTACATATATAACCCAAAGTTCAATAAAAGACACTTACAACTCTGTTTCTCTAAACAGAAAATATCCCTCTTAGGGTTCTCCTTGTTAGCTAGCTTCTCTGGAGCTTTGAGTTGTAATCTGGTTATCTTTTGATTTACATCTAGTATCTACTTATGAGTGAGTACATACTGTGTTTGTCCTTCTGAGTCTGGGTTACCTCACTCAGGATGGTATTTTCTAGTTCCATTCATTTGCCTGCAAATTTCAGGATGTCATTGTTTTTACTGCTGAATAGTAGTACTCCACTGTGTATATATGCTACATTTTCTTTATCCATTCTTCTGTTGAGGGGCATCTAAGTTTTTGCCAGGTTCTGGTTATTACAAATAATGGTACTATGAACATAGCTGAGCATGTATCCTTGTCAAATGATAGAGCATTCCTTGGGTATAAGCCCAAGAGTGATATAACTGGGTCTTGAAGTAGATTAATTCCCAATTTTCTGAGAAACTGTCCTACTGATTTCCAAAGTGGCTGTACAGGTTTGCACTCCCACCAAGGATGAAGGAGTGTTCCCCTGGCTCTGCATCCTCTCCAAAAAAAAGCTATCATCAGTGTTTTTGATCTTAGCCATTCTGACAGGTATAATATGGTATCTCAGAGTCGTTTTGATTTGTATTTCCCTGATGACTAAGGATGTTGAGCAATTCCATAAATGTCTTTCAGCCATTTGAGATTCTTCTGTTGAGAATTCTCTGTTCAGCTCTATAGCCCATTTTTAAATTGTTTTGTTCATTATTTTGAAGTCTACTTTCTTGGATTCCTTATGTATTTTGGAGATTAGCCTTCTGTCAAATGTGGAGTTGGTGAAGATCTTTTCTGATTCTGTAGTTTGTTATTTTGTGTTATTGACAGTGTCCTTTGCCTTACAAAAGTTTCTCAGTTTCAGGAGGTCCCATTTATTAATTGTTACTTGCAGTGTCTGTGTTACTGATATTATATTTAGGAAGTGGTCTCCTGTGCCAATGCATTCAAGACTAATTCTTACTTTCTCTTCTATCAAGTTCAGTATAAGTGGATTTATGTTGAGGTCTTTGATCCACTTGGACTTAAGTTTTGTGCATGATGATAGATATGGATCTATTGATAGTCTTCTACATTTTGACATCCAATTATGCCAGCACCATTTATTGAAGATGCTTTTTTCCCCCATGGTACAGTTTTGGCTTCTTTGTCAAAAATCATATGTTCATAGGTGTGCAGATTAATGTTGGGGTCTTCAATTCAACTCCATTCATCCACATGTTAGTTTTTATGCCAATACCAAGCTATTTTTATTACTATAGCTCTATAGTAGAGCTTGAGATCAGGAGTGCTGATGCCTTCAGAGGTGGCTTTATTGTACAGGACTGTTTTAGTTATGCTGGGTTTTTTGTTTTTCCATATGAAGTTGACTATTGTTCTTTAGAAGTCTGTGAAGAATTGTGTCAGGATTTTGATGGGGATTGCATTGAATCTGTAGATTGCTTTTGGTAAGATTGTCATTTTTACTATATTAATCCTACCTATCCATGAGCATGGGAGATCTTTCCATTTTTTCATATCTTCTTCACTTTTTTTTAGAGACTTAAAGTTCTTGTCATACAGGTCTTTCTCTTGCTTAGTTAGAGTTACCCCAAGGTATTTTATATTATTTGTGGCTATTGTAAAGGTTGATGTTTCTCTGATTTCTTTCTCAGCCTGTTTATCATTTGTATATAGGAGGGCTGCTGTTTTTTTGAGTTAATCTTGTATCCTGCTTTATTACTGAAAGTATTTATCAGCTTTAGGAGTTCTCTGGTAGAGTTTTTTATATCACTTATGTATACTATCATATTATTTGCAAAGGAAAAGTTTGACTTCTTCCTTTCCAATTTGTATCCCCCTTATCTCCTTTTGTTGTCTTATTGTTTTAGGTAGAACTTCAAGTACTATATTGAATAAATATGGGGAGAGTGGACAGCCTTGTCTTGTTCATGATTTTAATGGAATCGCTTTGAGTTTTTTTTTTCCATTTAATTTGATGTTGGCTGTTGGCTTGTTGCAAATTGCCTTTATTGTGTTTAGGAATGTTCCTTGCACTCCTGATCTCTCCAAGACCTTTATCATGAAGGGGTGTTGGATTTTGTCAAAGGTTTTTTTCAGCATCTAATGAGATGATCATGTTTTTTTTTTTTCAGTTTGTTTATATGATGTGTTACATTAACAGATTTTTGTATGTTGAACCATCCTTGCATCTCTGGGATGAAGCCTACTTAGTTATGGTGGATAATTTTTTTATGTGTTCTTGGATTCGGTTCACCAATATTTTATTGAATATTTTTTTGCATCAATGTTCATGAGGGAGACTGGTCTGCAATTCTCTTTCTTCGTTGCATCTTTGTGTGGTTTGGGTATCAGGGTAAATGTAGCCTCATAAAATGAGTTTGGTAATGTTCCTTCTGTTTCTATTATGTGGAACAATTCGAAGAGTGTTGGTATTAACCCTTCTTTGAAAATCTGGTAGAATTCTGTGCTGAAAACATCTGGTACTGGTCTTTTTTTGGTTGGGAGACTTTTGTTTTGTTGGGATGACTGTTTCTACTTCCTTAGGGGTTATTGGTATATTTAAATAGTTTATGTGGTCTTGATTTAACTTTGGTATGTGGTACCTATCCAAAAAAATTGTCCATTTCTTTTACATTTTCCAATTTTGTGGAGTACAGGTTTTTGAAGAATGACTCGATGAGTCTGTGGATTTCCTCATTGTCTGATGTTATATCTCCCTTTCCATTTATGACTTTGTTAATTTGGATGCTCTTTCTCTGCCTTTTGATTAGTTTGGATACAGGCTTGTCTATCTTGCTGATTTTCTCAAAGAACCAACTCTTTGTTTCATTGATTCTTTGTATTGGTCTCTTTGTTTCTATTTTATTGATTTCAGCTCTCAATTTGATTATTTCCTGGTGTCTATTCCTTATGAGTGACTTTGCTTGTTGTTGTTGTAGACTTTCAGGTGTGCTGTTAAGTCGCTAGTGTGAGAATTCTCCAACTTCTTTATGTGGGCACTTAGTGCTATGAATTTTCCTCTTAGCACTGTTTTCATAGTGTCTTATGAGTTTGGGTATGTTGTACACTCATTTTCATTGAATTCTAGGATTTTTAATTTCTTTCTTTATTTTTTCCTTGACCTATTCGTGATTCAGTTGAGCATTTTTCAGTTTCCATGAGATTGTAGGCTTCCTGTAATTTTTGTTGTTGAAATCTAACTTTAAGGCATGGTGGTCTGATAAAATACAGAAAGTTTTTCCAATTCTTTTGTATCTGTAGAGATTTGCTTTGTGACTGAGTATGTGGTCGATTTTAGAGAAGGTTCCATGGAGTGCTGAGAAGAAGGTATATCCTTTTGTGTTAGGGTGAAATGTTCTATAGATATCTATTAAGTCTATTTGAGTCAAAATGTCTGTTATTTTCCTTCTTTCTCTATTAAGCTTCTGTCTGCCAGATGTGTCCATTGGTGAGAGTGTGGTGTTGAAGTCTCCCACTACTAGTGTATGGGGTTTGATGTGCAATTTAAGCTTTAATAATGTGCTTTTACAAATGTGGGTACTTTTGTATTTGGAGCATAAATGTTCAGAATTGAGACTTCATCTTGGTGGATTTTTCCTGTGACAAATATGGAGTGTCCTTCCCAATCTCTTGTGATTGATTTTAGGTTGAACTCCATTTTTTTAGATATTAGGATAGCTACACCAGCTTGCTTCTTGTGTCCATTTGATTGGAAAGTTTTTTCCTAGCCTTTTACTCTGAGGTAGTGTCTCTTTGAAGTTGAGGTGTGTTTCTTGTATGCAGCAGAAGGAGGGATCATGTTTTCATATCCATTCTGTTAGCCTGTGTCTTTTTATAGGTGAATTGAGTCCATTGATATTAAGGGGTACTAATGACCAGTGATTGTTAATTCCTGTTATTTTTTTTGTGGTAGTG
>CABHPR010138573.1:0-13378 GCA_902168415.1 Peromyscus melanophrys
GCCTCCTTTGCTAGGCCAGTGCTTAGGCAGGTTTTCTCTCACTTTTCATTATTTGGGCTGTTTCAATTCTGACTAGATATGGGAATTGCTATAATAGTATTTTTAACATATTAAATCCTATTTTAACATATTAAAAGCACTTTAGAAGAGAATAATTTGTAATTATTCCATTGCCTTAAGTCTCAAAACAGCACTTGTTATTGTACCATGAACTCCCTTTGGTGTTTGACAGATCTCTAGCCAACACTTCATATGATTCTCACGCCCCTAGAAGAGCACTGACCTCCATGACACCACTCACATCTAGCCATTGTACCTATGAGTACTCAGGAACTTACTCAGGCTCAATGTCTTAAGGGTGGTTGTGTGAAAAGGCTGAGACCAGAGCACACATCACCTGGGATCCTTAGTCATTTCTCCCCAAACAGACATTTGAGTAGCCATTTTCATCCACTACACAACAGCCAAGCTCACTTCTGAAGTTCCCATGCAGGCAATGTTTCATTTAAGAAGAGCCGTGGTTTTAGAGGAACCTTTTTATTATGCTTTTAAGTTTCTAGAAGTGTTACATTGTTTGAGCCAAAGTTACATTTTAATTACTATGCCTTAGATCCATGCAACAAAAATGTTTCTGATCTGCTGGAGGCTATTGTTTATGGGAGATAAGTCATGTGTTTTCACTCCCCTAAACTGTTTGACACATGTGCACCGGATGTGCTTATCATATGTGGGCGGGAGGTTCAGAGGCAGGAAATATGTCAGGATGTTACTTGCCTGATTGGATGTAGGCTGGAGGTACATCAGGATGTATGCTTGGCCCTGATGGAAATGTAATGAATTATGGGTTTTCCTCTTTAAGCCTCTGCAAACTATGACTCAGGGCCATTTCCCAGGAACCCGGGTATGAATCTGGCCAGAGCCCATCTAGCTGGCCACTATTTAATTAAAGCTTGCTTCAAATTTGGCTTTGGTATCTCACCCTTGGGATTAACATATATTAATTTTGAATACTTTGGTACAAATTAAAGGGAAAGCATAGCAATAAAATGGCCAGGCTGGCAAGATGGCTCAGTGGGTAAAAAGTGCTTGCTGCCGAGCCTGGAGACCTGAGTTTGATCCCCGGGACCACAGGGTGGAAGGAGAGAAGAGACTCCTCTTTAAGTAACCTCCATGAGTGCCACAGTAACTTGTGCGACCCCCCCCCCCCCACTAATGTAATAAAACACATGCATGTCTTGATGCTGGAGTTAGGATGACTGTCCTGATAAAAATATTCAGAAAGAACAAAACAGTAGCAGTGCTTTTCTTTTTGAGGTAGTTTCTAAGTGTGGCCCTGGCTGTCCTGGAACTACCTCTGTAGACCAGGTTGGCCTCAAAACTCAGAGATCTGCCTGCCTCTGCCTCCCGAGTGCTAGGATTAAAGGTGGGTGCCACCACCACCTGGCCAGGGGTAGTGTTTAATTTTCTAATGATTTTGCATGTCTAGGCATTTATTACAATTCATAATCTACACTTGCAGTGTGCGCTGTTTCAGCCTGTCTCCAGTTTCAACCAGTCATTTAGTCCAGTGGCATGTACACATGCACAGGCCAGCGTGGGCACTGGATTCTTACTCTATTACTTGCCACCTCACTCCCTTGAGACGGTCTCCTACCGAACCTGCAACTAGGCTGCCTCCAGCAAGCCCCATGATCCTGCTGTCACCCCAAGTCTGGGGTTACAAGCAGGTATGTGGCCATTCCTGGTTTTTTACAAAGGTGCTGGGAGTCAGGACCTCATGCTTACCTCTGCCAATCCCCCAGCCCCAAAGCTGTCACTGAGTGGCAGAAATTCTTTCAGAATCTACTAAGGAGAAAATAAGGTCGGGTACAGTAGTACATCCTGTCTCAAACCAAAACAAGCAAAACAACAAAAAACCCAAAAACTACTCCCTGCCACTACCATCCCATTCTGCAAATAAAGTCTCTAGTGTAATTTCTATGAACATTCTCTGGGCAATGCTTTCCTCCGCGTGACTCAGGTACTGATAGGAAGTGTGTAGTGAAATCGGGCTGTCCTCAACCTCAACATGGAAGGATCTTCAACTGCCACACTGTTACACTAGCCTTGGGCAGCTTCCCTAGACCTTCTGTGGGTAATACATGTTTATGTTTGTGCATGCATGTATGTAAGCCAGACATCACAACAAGCCTCTTGGATAACTCCACACCCTTTTTAAAGGCAGGGTCTCTGTAAACCTGGAACTTACCAATTCAGCCTCACTGTGTAGCCCTGGCTGTCCTGGAACTCACTCTGTAGACCAGGCTAGCCTTGAACTCACAGAGATCTATTTGCCTGCTCCTGCTTCCTGAGTGCTAGGATTAAAGGATTAAAGATATATATACCAGGCTGCAATTACTCACTTGACTCCTTGGTAGCAAAGCCTGAAACCATGGTTTTAACAGAAAGGAAAAAAGAAAACCTACGAACAAAGTGCCTGATAGCTTTTTGTTTGTTTTTTGAGACAAGGTTTCACTGTGTAGCTCTGGCTGTCTTGGAACTCCATTTTTAGACCAGGCTGGCCTCGAACTCACAAGAGATCCACCTGTCTTTGCCGCCCAAGTGCTGGGATTTGAAGGTGTTCACGACCACACCCGGCATGGCTTGATATCTTACTAGACCAATATAAAAGGACAAAGTCCCTTCCCGCAGAGAATGTAACAAGCAATTTAAACAAAACAAAAATGGTCTGTTTTATTTACAACACTCAGTGCATCTTATACATGACACATTTTCATTCCCCGAGTCTTTTGAAAGCAATTCCAATTCCAGTTTATGCAATGAGCTTACAGGAGAACCTTAGGATAGTCACTAGACACCTTAGAACCCAGATCCTAAATTTTGATATTTCATACTATATTAATAGAGGACTGCTTTTAATTAATAAAAACTAAACTCTGCAATTAATCATTACCCTCTGGGATCTTTAACTCAAACACAAACTGGATTAGCCTATTTCGAAATACTATTAGAGTTGGATAAATTATTTCAACCTCCCCTCAACAATAAAATACATGCACAAATTAAACATGGTAAATTACATTAAAGATCTCTTATTTCAATACTTTCTTTTTGGACTCTCTCAACTGTTTCTCAATTTAGGGTACAGATGGGGAGGATGCAGTTGGGAAACTCTGACAGGGCCACATCCTTACAGAGAGCCCATGGCAGGAAGGCAGGCGGCATCAGGGGACCTCACTCCAGTCAGTACAAAACAGCAGGCCCTCTTTATTGCCACCCCCCTAATCACCATTACCTAGATTTCAGTATTTTCTGAGTTGATGACAGAAATCAGTTTCTCTGTTCAGTGACAAGAATCACTGTCCTGCCACATAAAGATCTACAAAAATGCAATGGGCAATCAACACTGTCAAGAGAACTGGATTAATTTTCACTTGTATAGCTGCCTCCTGAAAAAGAAACCAATGGCCTGGCTCCTAAGCCAGAGAGAAGGAAGGCACAGAGGCCATCTCCACACCGACCCACCCAGAGTACTCCTGTGCTTTGTCTACTCCCATGACACATTTCTCCGCACAAAGAAGGGATTGTTGCTACCCGGTGTAGGTGCCCCTCCTACAGGAAGTGACTGAATTGGGAGATACTGAAACAAGAAATAAAGTTTCATGTTTGACTTCGCCCAAAGAATTGTAAGAGAAAGGAACGATGAGGTAGAGTTGAGAGAGTTCAACTAAACTTCTGAGCACTGACCTTTTGGCACACTCTGTAATTACAGACCCCATCAAAATCCCTTATGACACAACGTGGCAGCCCCCCCTGAGGGAGTGTGAGGCTCAGAGCCACCTGAAGGCTCCATTCCCGGCATATCAGCTATTATTTACCCAATAGTGAAGCAAATAAAAACAATGCTATCCATTTCTGAATTTATTTAAACAAGTCAATTAATTTAGAAATCCCATTCAAACAAAACTTCTGACGACATGTAAACACACTGCCATGTTCCTGAAACAGATGTTAACACCTGATTATTAAAAAAAAAAAAAAAAAAAAAAAAAAGTTGTCAATTGCTTGTGAGGAAAGCCGTCCTTTAATAAGGCCAGTCTTCAGCAGAACTAAACCATTTTACATCTTATAGCTTTTCTAGCTGAAAATACTAGTCAACTACAGTCAAATATAAAGACAGTTTTTGATGGATAGATCAGTACCATTGGTTATAGCTTTAAACAGGTTCATTCCCGGCGCCACATGAAAACAAGCCACTCACATCAATAAATCATGGCTTTTTTCTTTATCACAATTCACTAAGGTGATGTTAATTATGGTCCTTGTCAAACACGTTTGGTAAAGGCTATTTACAGTGTACATGGCCAAGCATGCACTATTAACAGTTACAGAGAGGCCTGCCAGTTTCCTAGAGATCACACAGTGCCTGAAAATGGTGACAGATCACACATCATTTAAATCAACAGTTTCAAGCAGAAAACGCTCCTTTTTTGACCACAATTGCAATAGTTACATGAAAATTCTTATAAAAACATGAATCCCCTTCAAGAAATTGATGCATATTCTACGCACTACAGGTTAAGGCAGTAAAAAAATGTATTCCTGATAACTGGAGGTCTCCACAATGTCAATTAAAGCTGTCTGACTACTTTTCCATTCTTCATCATATGCTCAAAAATTGTGAATTACTTCATTTTTAAAGTAAAAAAATTACTAGCAACTAAGAGTTGACACTGAAAAAACTGCTAGAAAGGAAAAATATTAAGTTGGATTTTGCCTGAAAGTTTTCAAATCATAAACAAGAGCATTATTTTGTTAGTCTCAGCCTTAAACACATCAAACAAATAATATAGTTTACCTTTCTTAATTTAAAATATACTGTTATTTTGAATAATTCAAGTAATGTAAGACTATCAAAAATAACTTTGTAAGCCATACAAGTGTTTGTCAATTGCATTTTTCAATGTTTTAAGAACTTTTTAAGAACTGTAAACTAAACCAAGACAGTTTAGTTAAACAAATGATAAATGACTTTTTATTTGCACTTGTGATTCTTTTAATACAAACTGCTACAACAAATATGTAAAGATATGGCAGATTACACATTTGATCAAAGCACTTTGATTTAAGCATAAAACAGATTCAAATGGTCTAAGTTCGTGCATAAGATCCAAGGAGCTGCCTACTGGTTTCTAGGCGGCCTTCTTTCTAATCAGAACCCACTATTCCTCAGCTCAGATGAGACAGGGCACAATCTGTTGTAAACAGGGAACTGTTGTAAAACCAGGATAATATTCTTCAATGAAGATCATTCTCGTTCAATTGAAAAGACTCTCCCAAGTGTCTTCCAGCACTGTAGTATGTATTCTGTTGACCTCTTAATCTCATAAATTAATGTTCCTTTGATTCCATTTTATGGTGGTTGTGTTCAGTTTTGTTTTAAAAATTGGTTTAAATTTATATAAAATTCTGTACATGTTCACAAATTATTGCATAAACAGCATAATCTTCAAGACAGTGTTTGTAAACACATGTCCAATTCAGGGAAAAAAAAATTCACGTTTCCCGTCTGGCTTTTTTCTTCTTTTTTATTTGTTTTGGAGATTCCCAGTTAGTTTCAGACTTGGCTAAAAGGAAAGAGAAAAAAGAGGGAGGGGGTGAGCAGAGAAAAATACAAGGTGGCTGGTCAGTATAGATCAGTAACATAAAAGTAAAAACTATGAAAAAACTTTTAGTTGTTCAAATTTTTTATGTTTTAAACTTTCTAGTCTTGGATCTTTTCAAGTCAGCTATTATCTGCTTCCCTCCTTTTCCAAGTCAAGGTATTAACTGTGACTGCTTATACTCAACTGGTGCCAACCACAGAAACGGTTTCTCCTCCTCCTCCTTCTCCTCCTCCCCTCCCTCCCACCTCTCTTTGAGATGGGGCACTATTATGTTGCTTGACAGCTGGAGAAAAGGAGGGAAAGACAGTAACACGCAGCCCAGGAACATGTGCAAAGGAAAAAGGCAAGGAGCCAGCAGAGCAGATATGCCAAGCCAGCTTCTCATTATCTTCACTGCTCAGGTTATCGTAGCAGCCTGGGCCTCAACTCAATCCTGTGAAGTTTCAAGGAACCATGCACTTTCGGAAGGCAGGGTTTGCTCTACTATCCTACCAGACACCTAGGATCAGAACCTTTTCACGATGTCAGAAAGATGCAAGAAGACAAACAGAGCACTTACTCTGCGAGGGAGGCACACTATTTTGCTTAGCATTTGACTTGGGTTTGTCTGTGTCTTGTAACATCGGTGGCACTTGGGAAGAGCTCTTGTCAGAGTCACCTTTTGATAAGGTAACAGATGGCTCGGTAGAGTTAGCAGGTGGAAGAGTCTTGATAGGCTATTTTGGAATAAAATTATCTCAGAATTTTGTGTAAATTTCATATAATATTAAGTAATATAGCAATATCCAGAGACCAGCAGCAAGCAAAATGGTTTCTAATTATTTATAGGTAGCACTATACCTCATTTATGCCCTCTAGTGACATAACTAAACACGGCATCATCTACAACATCTATGAATACAGTGAGATAAAACAGATAAATATAGACAAGTTAAAATCATCAAAAGCTAATTTTGGGGATAAGTTTTTTAAAATAACCTCTACCAACTTGGGCCCCCTGCCAGAATGAGTAAGACCATACACTCCCCAGTGGGCTCTCCATTTAGTTTGGTGCATGGTGGCACACGCCTTTAATCACAGCACTCAGGAGGCAGATAGATCTGAGAGTTAGGGGCCAGCCTGGTCTACAAAGTGAGTTTCAGGACAGCTAGGGCTATTACACAAAGAAATCCTGTCTCGAAAAAATCACAAAAAAGAAAAAGAAAACAAAAGTTAAAAGAGCTAATGAATCTCAAATAAGAATCTCCTGTTGCATTATAAATAGCACTTTAGAAGTTCAATTAATTTCCACCAACTTTGAACTCATCAAAACTGTTAAAGACAAAAATAGTGAATTACTTTTATTTATGTATTTAGGTTTTTTTTTTTTTTTTTTTTTTTTTTTTCCGTTTTTGCCTTGTCTGGCTTTGAATTTAGGGCATCCTTCTCAATGATCTGACCTAACCTCTTCCCTAGCAAGCAGGGATACTGCAAACAGCAGCAGCTTGTGTGTTCCACAGCAGACTGTGGGAAGAATCCTACTGATTCAAGCAACCAGTATAGATCTTCAGACTTTGAGTCTAGTAATGATAGAAGTTTAGGGTAGTGTGAATCGTAAGAGCAATATTAAGAATGCTTATTTGGAATGACTCAGGGGTGTGACAGAGAGCTGACTGGATTACTTCACTGGTCAGCTTTAACACTCACCAGCACCCCGAACACAAAAACAAGGGGAACGTCTGTTTCTTTTGCTCCTACTCTTCCTGGCTCCACAAACACAAGAAAAGTGATGTGAGCTCAGAAAGCTGCTAGCATTCTTTCCTTCTCTAAGGTACTGAATCTACATTCACGTTGCTCACACCTCCTTAGAGCTCCTTACATTACATCACACCTACAGCTTTGTTCGAACTTCTCATCTTCTTCCCCTTATATTTTCTCACTTTACTTACATTAAATCATAAAAAGGCTCAACTGCTTTTTCATAAAATGTCCTCTGAGCATTACTTAGAGACAACACTAGAATGTCAAACACTCCTAAACCTTTATGTATACTGAGATCACATCCCTTTACCTCAGAACACTAGGAATTTAAAGCACCCATCTAGGTGGGAGATGTGACTGTCACTGCTGTAGGACGACACCGCTAGAGCCCCCTCTCTCAGCAGTCCTGCTGTTGGAGCTGGTCCACTAACCCCACGCTCTCTTAGACAGGGATGTAGTCTATCTACTGCTGCAGCCTAGTTCCTCCAACTTGTTGAGGTTGGCACACAAACCTCACCAAGTTTTGAATGTGTGCATGAGTCAGGTAATTCAAACACATATATTTTATTTAAATTACTTAGATTTGTTTTATGTGTGTAAGTGTTTTGTCTCAAGTACGTATATGTATCATGTGCCTGGCGCCCAACTAGAATTACATATGGTTGTGAGCCACCACATGGGTGCTGGAAACCAAACCCTGGTCCGTAAGAGCAGCATGTGCTCTTGACCACTGAGCCCACGCTGCAGCCCCCAGGATGTATTATAACAGACACCATGACAAAAGCAGTTTGTTTCTTTTTGTTTTTTTTCTTTGAGACTGGGTTTCTCTGAGTAGTCCTGGCTCTCCTCAAACTCCACCTGCTTCTGCCTCCCAAGTGCTGGGATTAAAGGAATGTGCAACCATGACCCAGCCCAGGACAACTATTAATACAAGAAAGCATTGAATTGGGGGCTTGGCTATAGCTTCAGAGGTCAGTCACCAAGAGGAAGCATGGTGGCAAGAATAGTGGTGGGGCAGAGCTGAGAGCCACACCTGTTCCACAGGCCCAGAGACTGGATCTGGCACGGGCCTCTGAAACCCCAAATCCCACCCTCAGTGGCACACTTCCTCCAACAAGGCCACACCTCCTAATCATTCTAATCCTATCAAAGAGTTCTACTACTTCATAACCATGCTCAAATGTATGAGCCTATGGGGGGCGTGTATTCAAACCACCACATGCAAGTTACCCAATGAGAAATCAGGGTTTTGTTTCAAGTCACTGATCCAGACCTTCATAAACTAGTTTCTTCTGACTCATCAATATCTCCATAAAAAGCATATGATTAAAAAATATGTCATTGTCAGCTACAGAGGTACATGCCTAAAACTCCAGCACTTGAAATGTGGAGGCAGGAGGATCAGGAATTTATGCCAGCTTTGGCTAGACAGTGAGTTTGAGGTCAGCCAGAGCTATATGGAACTTTAACTCAAACAATAAACAAAACAAAATCAAACTGAAGCAAAACAATAAGAAAACTTCAAAAAATTGTTACCGAATTTTTAAACAGATGTTACATTTTGGGAAACTGAACAGGTCATATTAAGGCGTGTACTTTGGGTAAATGCAGCCGGTAAAAGCACTTTCTCTTAGATCTTCTGTCCTTTACATGCCTAGATGTTCAGAGGAAAAAGTACAGTGTAGTAATCCTCTTCAACACTGGCGGACTCTGTTTCGAGATCAGCAGTGGGTGCTTGAAACTGTAGGTAGTACCAAAACCTATGCTTCTGTTGTGTTTTGTTTTCTTTTTTCTTGAGACAGGGTCTAAAAATGTAGCCTTGGCTAGTCGTAAACCCAGAGATTGACCTGCCTGTGCCTCCTGAGATCAAAGGTGTGCCCCACCCTGATACATTGCTCTTTTCAATATTTCAGTGGATCTCAGCAACCTCAACATACACACTTTTTTTTTTTTTTGCGACAAGGTTTCTTTGTGTAGCCTTAACTGACCTAGAACTCGATCTGTAGACCAGGTTGGACTTGAACTCACAGAGATCCACCTGCCTCTGCCTCCCCAGTGCTAGGATCAAAGTTGTGGGCCACCACTACCTGACTTTTCCCCCCCATTCTTTTCTGAGCTGAAAATCTTTTCACTTAATGGAGAAGCACATATAGCTTCTCTTTGATCAGCAACAGACTTATTATGTAAAATAAAAAGGTTATTTGCATACAAGCACCAAAGTAGTTTAACAACCAATCTGATAACATCAATGAGTACCCAGTGATAGATGGAGGTGCTTTACATGGCATGACATTCTACCACACTACTCAGAATGGTGTGTACTTGCATAGTACTTCAATAAAATGTTAATTACTCTGTAATTATTAAGTCAAGAAACCTTTACTATTCTTTAAAAATCACCTGGCTATTTTTGACGAGTACTTCAGCTGGATCACTAGTGCTCATGGTCTTCAGGGAAAAAGCTCTCTCCTGTTTTGGACGGGCTTTGGAGGTATTCAGGGGAGGCTCTTCTCTAATGTCCTTTTCTAGTTCTTCTGTGTCCTGCAGAAGAAAGCTGTCTGTGAGATTAAATTTCTTCATTCTTTACTGATTAAAACCCACTTTGTTGTCCCAAAGATATCCTAAGAAAATAAATTCACTTAAAAAGGTGTCCAGGCTAGCCATGGTGAGCTCATTCCTATAATCCCAACACCTGGTGATCAAGGCAGGAAGACTGACTGCTACAAGCTCCAGGTCAGCCTGGGCTACAGAGTGAACTCCTGTCCTAAATCCTGCCCCTTAAATTACATATACTAACACAAACACACCCCAGAATGGAAACCATTCTATCAACAGACCAACCCAAAAAGAATAAACTAATATTCATCTTACAAGAAGCACACAGCAAAGAGGCTGATAATGGAAACAAGACTTTAAAAACAGAGTTTCACTTAGTGACTTCTTCAAGGAGTAATGTCTTCACATATACATATTATAAAGGCTATACAGAGAACTCCAATCTGGTCATGATATGACTCAGCCATGTAATTCCAGGGACAAATCTCTTAGTTTCTCTTAACTATAAAAGTTCACCCAGGAAATTTCTAAGGTCCTGTTTAAATTTTAATGTTTCCCGTGTTCATTGTTTAGACATTCAAAGTTTAACGAACTAATTCTAAATGACATTACAATATATGTAATAAATATATGCACTGGAATATTAAGTAGGAGCATAACTAAATTGTATTGTTTTAAAAGACGGGATTTCCTAACAGAAAAGAACACACAGAACTTACTGCATGTCACGGCGTGAGAATGTCTAACAACCACATACCCACACAGTGGAGAGAACTGACTTCTCAGAAGTTGGCCTCTGACCTCCAAACACATGCTGTGGCACAGGTACAAGCACATACACATAAGCAAATGCCATTCAAAACGTTTCCTTCCAATACTGATGCTCTTTGGAAGGTGATATGACAGCAGTAAGTTTGAAGAACAACTCAAAATTCTGATGTGAATTTAAGTTCAGCATGCAGCCGAACTTGGAACTCATCAATTGATGAGACCGGCTAGAAATGAGCTTCAGGGACCTGACTGTCTCTGACCCCATCCTTCTCTGCTGAGGCTGGGATTACAGGCACTTCATCAAATGAGACATTTCCCAAGTCCCTGCCTATCTTCTTGATGAACATGACCATTTCATTATGAAGAACAGTCAGAGACTGGGGAGGGCTAAGAGTTCAAGGAGGACTCAGGGAATGAAGAGGCAAAAGAATACATAGACCAGGTAATACAATTCTTAAAAATTTATTTATATTTTATGTGTAAGTACTCTGCATGTATCCTTGCATACCAGAAGAAGGCATCAGATTCTATTATAGATGGTTGTGAGCCACCATGTGGTTGCTGGGAATTGAACTCAGGACCCAGTGTTCTTAACTGCTGAGCCATCTCTCCAGACCCAGGGTAATACAATTTTTATTATACTAATACTATGTAGCAATTCTCTAACATGCCCTAATTTTCACATGTCCAACTTTCATATTTTAAACTCACTGGAGGGAGCAGGAGAGATGGTTCAGTGGCCAGGATCACTTGTTGCTCTTTTAAGGGTACTGGGTTCGATTACCATCATCCACAAGGTGGTTCACAACCACCTATAACTCCAATTCCAGGGGATCTGACAGCCTCTTTTGATTTCTGTGGGTACTAGGACACATGTGGTACACATACACACACGCAGGCAAAACACACATTTTTATAGATGGTTCTCATGCTGTCATTTATCTCTACATATTCTTAGTGTCTGGACATCACTTTCCATACCACCTACAGCGATGTATCATACATAATGAATGTTCACTGTTCAGGAACTTTACCTGTGAGAGAGAGTTATCTTCACCTTGCTTCTTCTTTTTCTTTTTTTTCTTTTTAGATTTTCCAGTTGGAAGAACTCCCTCTCCTTTTTCTTTATCATCATCTGAAATCTGACGTTAAAAGCAAAATGCTGAAGTAAACCCAACTGGTTAAGTTTATATTACAACAATTACTGTGAAATAATTTCAGTCACTATGTTTGGTCTTTATCTTCTAAAATCTAAATAAGAATAAGCTATGACTAACAAAATTTTAATAAAACTTGTATTACTTAAAAACTCACTGGATGGAAATAGGGGGATTAGGACTTAAAGGCCAGCTTGGGCTGGATGAGTTTGTCTCAAAATTGCTCCAATCAACATTACCAACAACTCTCAAATACTAGATCCCATTCTTACAATACCTCCCAGGAAAGGACCACTACCTTGAATTTTGTGTCCATTTAATTTCCTAGAAATTTAGATGAAAGACATAAAATTTTATAGAAATATACAGTATCATTCAGATCTTGCTCACTGATTAGTTCATGTGTCTATTCATACTTTAATTCATTCCCTTTTTCTTTTTCTTTTCTTTGCAGTGTTAAGGACTGAATCCAGGGCTTTGCATATATACTAGGCAAGGGATCTACAGCACAAACATTCCCATCTCTCTCTAGCTCTCAAACTTTATTCTAGACCCTTCTCATTTTACTAAAGCAGAGGCTACCAAATTATGACCCATCTCAAGGCCAACTCTGTCCCCTGGTGGGTGCATACATACACGTGTGCATATCTGTGTTTGTAGGACTGTAGGCCCACTTGCACCATGGCACCGGCATGGAGGTCAGAGGGCAACTTCAGGCTGTCTTGCATCTTAAGACAGAATCTTCTCATTGTTCAATGCTGTGTGTTGGCTCAGGGTTTCCTGGGGTTCTCCTGTCTCCACCTCCCATCTTGCTATAGGACCACAGGGATTAAAGATCTGTGCTGCCAGGTGTGGGACTGAACTCAGGTCCTCATGCTTGTCCAGCCGGCACTTTACCAGGCACCTCCTCAGCCCTGCCCACACTAGTGTGTACAAACCAAGCTCATCTCTTTGCCATCTAAACTTATCTGCTGAGCACAGGGTCACATCAGTCTCTATGGCTCCTCTCTAACTAGTCTGCCACCTGTGCTAAAATCTCTATCACCCCACTACTGTGTATCGCTGCAACCTACTACCTCTCCCCCAGTCTTACCTACTTATTTTCCCGAACCTTTTACTTGCTAGTACTTCTCTAAACAAAACAAAAATCAGTTATGTGTATGGGTGTTTTGGTTGTCTGGGCACTAGATGCTGTGTTTTGTGCCTGAGGTGTTGAATATCAAGTCCAGTCCTCTGTAAGAGCAGCCAGTGTTTTTAAACCTTGGGCATCACTCCAGCCTCCTAACACAAATCTCCTAACCATTCAACTTTCTGAAATATGGCTTTTAGTCCAAATTTTTTTTTTGATGATGAGGCTTGAACCCAGGGCCTTGTACATGCTAAGTACATGTTCTATTACAGTTACACCCCTCACCCCGATTCCAAAATTTGTAATGAAAATGATCTAAATTCCCAGGAAGTAACTACAGTGACAATCTCCAGGCCTAA
>CABHPR010138573.1:28830-46138 GCA_902168415.1 Peromyscus melanophrys
GAGGAACTGGTGTTAAGGAGTCACAGCATTAGGAAGGTTGAGTGAGAACCACTGTCCTAACCTAAAAGGGAAGGCCTTGTAGGAGTATTTATGCTAATAAATTGTCAGTGGTGGACCACAGGGTCTAAGTCACTGGCACATATGGACTTGGGTGTCCCCTACAGCATAAAGGCTTTTGCTACTTCATATATTAATTATGTTGATAGCAATATTTGATGCTAATCAATTTTTCAAATAACAAGTGCTAAAAGTAAAGAGAAATGTTTTGGTTAACTAAACGAAGGACTGTTTTCACATACCAGAGGCAGCAGAGCTAAGTGTGAGAGGTGCAAAAGAAGCAGAGCTCTGCTGAGAGCACTCATCCCCCCCGCCACACTAGACCAAGCAGCTGGCAAAATAAAGAACGTCACTTGCAACCTTCAATTTGCAATGAAACTTGAAAGATGTACAGATTTAAAACTAGGATAGCAATATTTAAAGATTATCATAAAAAAACAAAAACCAATTAATATAGCAATAGCTATTATTGACCGAGTGTCTACTATATGGGTGGCTCCCTTATACACTGACTGCTAATCCTTCTTTCAACCCTGCTAGGCTGTTTTAGAGCTAGCAAATGATTTACTAGTACTTAGAAAACTACTGCTATAACTGGAACTTCAAGTCAGTTTCCAAGCCTACTCTTTCCACCATACAAACTATGTCATTATCTATCATGATTTAAGCAACTACTCCAGATGAGGCACCAAACGTAGAAGCTGACACTCATTACAATCAATCGTCACATTACTTAAATACGAGGTTCATTTGGGTTACATAACTAAATGTCCATAAACTCCTAATAGGTCTGTCTGAACTAGTCTATCCTTATTCTACTTCATCATGCTGCCTTTTTATTATTTTCAAGATATTTCTCTAAAAACAGAACAACACTTAGGTCTATAGCAGCCTACATATATTTGTGGCTCTATGAGACTTTCTCACCTAGTTACATCCTAGGTATCTTAGTTTAAGTACATGTTCACACAATGACAAATCACCTAGCATGCACTTTTTAAGGTGCCTTGTTACTCGACATGGCTGTATTCTAAGGAGCACACACACCTCTTCATGTCTTCAGTCATAGCCGTTTTTCCTTAACAATCCATTGCAAACTTAATTTAATACAGTTCTCTTTCAATTTCAAAAAAATCTTGAATCCAGCTAGGGGAGCCCATGCATCTAATTGCCTGCTTAACTATCTGTAACGACAATAGGCAAATACCACCTAATCTATGTTCTAATAGTGAAACTACATAGCTTCTGTAAGTAAACTAAAAATATATTACAAGGTCAGTGTTCCCACTATATTAGTCCATAAGACCTGACCTTTTACTAAATATGAGAGAATACTACTTTTAGTATAGTAATTTCTCTGTTGAAAATGATAGTATGAATTTAGGGACTATCTTTGTAAACAAATTGTGATATTTCTACAGTTTTTGGACATCAAAGCGGGGAGGAGAGCAAACTCGGAACAACAGTGTTAAGTGAATGAACTGCAGTTTGCCTCTTGAGGGCATTAGTCTTTAAAAGGGGTTGGAAAGCTAGGAGTAAAAGAGGAGGTTGTGTTTTTTCTTGCAAACTAAGAACTTCCTAGTATCCAATACTCCCCAAATTAAGCTAAGTTATCAAAAATATCTGCCATAAGTAAAACAAAAAACAAACAAACAAACAAAAAACAACCCAAAACACAAAAAAACCGGCATGTTCAAGCAGAGCATGGTGGCTCACAACTGTATTTCCAGCACTTAGAAGGCAGAGACAGGAGAACTGTACATAAGTTCCAGGCCAGCCTTGTCAACAGTTTTCTAGGCTAGCTAGGGCTACATAGTGAGACTCTGAGAAAACCAAAACCAAAACCAAACCCCAAAAGCAAAGAAACAATTATTTTACTATATGATGAATTATAAATCAATTTTATAAAGTCAACAAAACAGCATAAGGCCATTAGACAAATGGCAAAGAATAGAATAAATTAACTGGTATAAGAAACAGAAATGATCAATTAATTCATGAAAAAATTTCCAATTGCATCAGTGATTTAAAAGTCAACCAAAACAATTCATGCATTTTTTGCTTATCAAATCAAAAAGACTTAAAAAAAAAAAAAGCTCAACTTTGGTAAGAATACGATCACGGGCACTTACACTGTGGGTGGAGAGTATGAGAGTACTGACGATACGATGAAGACATTCATGTTCTCTTTAACCCAACTCATTCCCAAGAATCTATCCTACACAAATGCACTAAATGTAACATTACCTAAAATAGTTTTTAAAAAGTCAGTCTCCAATAATACAGAATAGCTAAGTAAACCATGCTATTAAATCAGACAGCACACAAGGCCATTAAGTAAACATGCTCCTAAGAGTAGGTAAAACTTTCCTTACAAATTAGGCGATGAGGAAAGGAACACGAAAATGCACATTCAGCCGGGCGTTGGTGGCGCACGCCTTTAATCCCAGCACTCGGGAGGCAGAGCCAGGCGGATCTCTGTGAGTTCGAGGCCAGCCTGGGCTACCAAGTGAGCTCCAGGAAAGGCGCAAAGCTACACAGAGAAACCCTGTCTCGAAAAACCAAAAAAAAAAAAAAAAAGAAAATGCACATTCAATTCAGTTTATGTAAAAACCAAAAACTATATGCAGTAGGGAAAAACCCTGTAAATACAAAGACTGATTATAGCTGCCACTTGGTGGTGTGTTAATGTTTCCCTTACCTATTTGCAGTTTTCTATTTAATAAAGATTTCTTTTCCTATAACATATAAGCACATGTTGCTTAAAATGCAATGCCTCTCAAAAGGGAAACTACTAATTTTTGCCATTAAAATCTAGGGGAAAAAAATACATCTAATAGTCATTTTAATAGACTATAAAATAATATGAATGCTATCAACTTGTCTAGTACTTTTATTTACTATTTTTATTTACACTCAATAAAACTACTAAAATCTATCACGTCTACTCATATACTGCATCACTGACATCACTAAGAATACACAATTACATCAGCCACACTGAGAAAACTACGACAGAGAACATGAAAACACCATACAGAGTAAAGGATGTTATTCATGCTAGTTTCAGCTTGTTTCATTCTACGCAGAGTCTGAGATAACTTAATCATCACTGTCACTTCTGCATGGCAGGACTACTATTTCTTCTTTTTTTTTGAGTGGGGTGGGGCGGGAGAGGAGGAGACAGGATCTCACGTAGCCCAGGCTATCCTCTAACTCATTGTGCAGCTGAAGATGACCTGACCCTCCAGCCTCCACATTCCAAGTGCTGGGATCACAGGCATGCACTACCTTGCCCAGCTTAGCAATACTCCTATTGATGGTTTGCTTTCCGTCACCAATCCTGAAAAATCCAAGGTGTATCAGATTACCAATTTTAAATGAATCAAATGTTCCCCTAAAAGTTCTTACCAATGCCAGAGAATATCGAACGATCACTCCAGCTCCTTCCCCAGTCTTTCCCATTGGCATTGGCGTCAGCAGTGTCTTGGGTCCAAGCAGACGGCTCTGTTCTCCTCTTGCCTGCAGAAGCAGGTGGAACAGGGCTCCACTTCTCCTCACCTGCACTCATCTGCGAGGAGAGTTTTACAGACTTTTCATTCCAGCCTCCTCCATTGACAGTAAGATTTTCATTTAATCCTGAAGAAACTTAAAAAACAGAAAGTAAAGATTAAAAATAGATACATGATTTCTTGTTAAAAACGGAACATTTTCAAATTCCTATGACAACTCGGCTTCCGCTTAAGTCCTCTCTTCCTTCTTGTCCTTTAGGTAGCTTGAATATAAAAAGTAAACTACACAGATCCGACACAGACCTTGTAAAGTCTATGTCTGAGACAGGGTCTCACTCTGTAGCGCATATTAGTTTCATGGTTCTCCTACCTCTGCTTCTATAGTGCTGGGATTACAAGCATGCACCACGATACCTGACTAAAGATCATTTCTTAATAAGAGTCAACAGAAGGTTAAAATGTAACATGCGCAATAGTGATGTTCTCAATGGCAAATTGACAAACTGAAAACATGTATGAGTATATTCTGAATACTCACCCACTATGAAACGAAGACTTCTTATTACACGTTCTTTCTTTAAATACACTTTTGTATATTATATTATGTATAATGTCTGCACGTCAGAATCAACTAAGAAGTTTAAATAGACTCCATGGCATCGGCCCATACCAATTAAAGTGAGGACCTTGAAGACAGAGTCTGTGTGTGGACAGCTTCCTAGATGTGTAGCCAGGACTGAGATGTTTGGGCATTAAGGAAGTGTTAAGAACAAGCCTGAAATGAGAAGATGCTTCTCTTTTTCTGTGATACTTCTGCTTTAGGCTGGCACGCTGCTCTGCTTGCTTCAGTGATGAGAAATGAGTGAATTAGGTTATTTTTGTTTGTGAAACACCCAATAACTTTAAACTATATTAATTTATCACAAAATATTTGATACCATCAAGGAAGCAGTTAAAATTTGTAAGAGCTATACTTTCTAAGATTAAAGACTTTTTATCCCAGTATGTCCATATTACACTCATGTCCAACCAAGATCCTTCTGTATTGGTTTAAATGATGCAAGCAAGAACCAAAATTGCACATAAATTATTACTGAATGTTTTTATATACAGGAAGGGAAGGAGCTAGAACATACCAAAACCAGAGTGTGAGTGAGCTTCCTTTTCCATTTTTCAAAATACTTGGGTTATGATCATATTAATGTAGAAAGTATAAATAAATTTAACCCCCTTTCTTTCCTTCAACATCATTCATGTAAGGAAAGAGACATGTATACAAGCTTCTATTTTGATGGGCCTTCAGTTTAAGTTACATGTAATTTCTCTCACCCTGAAGTGCAGAATCTCCTTTTCCAGACTTAAAGTTGCTAACTTGAACATTTAGATGAGAATCACCTGGGTTGAAATAGAAATAAAATTTATTTAATACTAAACAGGCCACTATACACATTAAATCAGGAGGAACATACAATTGTTATCTATAATAAATTGCTCCTTCAAGTGCCAGTTCTGACATTGAAAAAAGTGATTTTAAAATGTATTTCACATGTCGCCAGGGAACCGAGTCTCTAGTTACCATATTTTTAGTCAATTTAAATGTCGAGTCCTGGAAAATTGCCTAATTATAAGTTATTATAAGCATTGCCTGTTATTCTGCAACGCTTCGAAATTCTGAAGGTTCTTTTAGGTAGGAACTGGAGAATTGAGCTCTGAAATTGGATTCAACTTTGCCTCATCTCAACATGAGCTGCCTTTTCAATAATCCCAGAAGCAAGCACATCAACTTAAGAATAGCATTGCCAGATTTGGGATTATAACAGGAAATATGGCAAAAAATGAGAATTATATGTTCTAACATAAAAATTCCAATTCTCCGGCACAAAATAAGCATAATTATCACAATATACCCAAAACAAACCACACTAACTCAAAACACCTATGAAACACGAGGTGCAAAGCAAGGCAGGCATGCCCAAATCAGAAAAAAGGGGTCACCGACAAAAATACTAAGATTATTTTTACTATCTGACAGCAGAATGGATAAGGAGAACTCACTGCTGTACTATGGCAGTAAATCTCAGTAAATTAGCAAGCAAAGAACAAAAGTAAAAACAACAAGGTTAAGAAGGTGATCTGCTAACAACCAAGGAATAGAAAACAGGGAGGTCACTAGCAATACAAAGTGCTACCTTCAGGTAGCTATCAATACTGGATAGTTTGCACAGCTGAGTTCTTGGTAGGAAGAACATTGGCTCAATCATCTTTGAAGTTCTGGTCTAGCTTTATCAATACTTACAAAATTGCCCAAACAAAAACCAAACCAAAACAACAACAACAACAAAAAAACTGGGGTGGATACACAGAACCTGCACTAACCACAACATGCTTGTTTCATGTTGGAATGAAAGTGCCCAACATGCAGAATGGTGATAAATATTCCATTTAACCAATGTCTTATTCACTGTTAAGAAATGGAGATGCAAGAGGACTAGGGCAAAGCAACACACACGAGGGAAAGAAGCAACAACATTTTCTAATGTGACTCAAGGCAGAAAGGCAAATTTTAATTTAATAAGCCATTCATTAGGCAATAATAACAACACTGCTGTTATGAGGTAAACCAGGATGTGGTTCACAATACTCTCATGAAGAAGGGTATATCAGCACAATGATGTTAGCAGATCAAAATAGATTGTGACATAATATTTGTACATCTGACTTAAAGGAGTTTGATGTGATGTACCACTCTTATGTTCCACTAATATACCTTTATTCTTCTTGGAACCAACAGGAAATGATGCAGTTGTAAGTTGCTCGGTGGTAACTGTGATGGTATTTTCTATCCCAGGGATAGTTGAATCCAATGAACCAGAATCAGTCAGCACTTTATCACGTTTACGCTGTTGTCGTTTCTCTCTGTGACTAATTTTAGTTTCCCAGGCTCCTGACATAGCCCGAGAAAAAAAATGTTATTCAGTAAGGGGAAAACAAAAAAGTTGTAGTTTTGAGGGGGAAAAAAATATGGGATGGGGCAGATATAATAAATTTAGATATTAAGCTAAAAACCAAGAGTGCTGATTATATTAATTTGCCCTAAGAATTTATTCTAATCTCATGTTATTTTAGGCAAAAAACTTTATTCTAGTTTTGTTTTTTTAATAAAATTTTTAAGTATGGTTTATAAAAAGTGACAGAAAGGAATTGTCTCTTATCTTTTTATCCTGTTGGGTAGAAGTGACAGGAGAGTGTTATATCTGCTACTAATACATGAGTTTAGGGTGTGATGATAATAAATGGCTTATTCAAGAATTTTGCACACAGCCTTTTAGGAATGGTAAATTTAAGAAAAATGGGAAACTCCAAACCATATTTTTAGGAAACAAAGACAAGATGAATGGCCTCTCAACTGCTCAGAATATTGATTGAGCAAACATAAATTTAAAGGATAAGCACCATTGGATGCTTAAATGATTTAGATAACCAAAGTGTTTCTTAACAACATCACAGATCTTTATGTTAAAATTTATGGCAATTAAAGAGAGCTACATACAAGATTAAGTGAAACAAATGCAGCTTATATATCATACACCTCAGTTAAAAAAATTTAAATATTTTCTATAGGCCTTCCCTGGCTCAAATACCTTCATCAACTTCCTTTCCATCATGGCGGGAACTGTTTTGCACTGCTTTAGCATCTGACTTTGATTTCTTCTTATTTTTCTTTGACTGAAATAGTAAAATAGAATGTTACTTATTATCTTGCTATGCTTTTGAAAAGGCAGTTATCAGTAAAATACATAATGAAATGTATGATGCTGACAACTAAAAAATTTAAGTTTGATTTAAAAAACTTAGCATATTAAGTGGCAATAAGAGGTTATTTATTGAGTGGTTACTTTGTGCTAATTACAGCAATTTTCTTATTTATTCTTTAAAATACTCACAGAAGGTATTACCCCATTTTAGAGACGAGAAAACAGAGGTAGAAATATTAATTAAATATCACACAAGATCCACTGGGTCACATTAAATTAGTAAATAAAACTTCAAGGTCTGCTTGGCTCCAAAACCACATTATGCTCTTACACATAATGTGTTCTATACTATAGTATAAGTAAAATACTGTAACATGGGGCTCTAGGAGCAATAAAATTAAAGCCCACTGCCATTTTCAGAAGAAAATTATGTACCAAATAATGGTTTGATTGCATAAAGGTGCACTGCTGGCAAACCCTATGTACAACAAACCAACATATCAACTGTATAAAGCAGAGAATTTGGTCAGTTTCAAAGCAATGTGAAAAAAATATTTCAGGCTGTGTATGTTTAACAATTTAATAGAGATAAAAATAGCAACACAAGATACAAATTCTGGAATCGTCTTCCAATTTCTTCCTGCTGATTTTATATCGTTCTTTCAAAGGCTTGTCAAAAACTCCACATGATTTCTGCATTTAGATAGGTGTCTCCAGAAAAGAAACATTAACAATTATAGTAAGGTTTTGGTACTTGGTTTTATTTGAGATAAGCTCTCCTTTATCCCAGGCTGACCTCAAATATAGCTGAGGATGACTTCAAATTCCTAAGCCTCTTGCCTCTTCCTCCAGAGTACTGGGATTACAGCATACGCACACTAGGATTATAGTTGTGCAACTACCACACCCAGCCTTAAGTGGCTGGTTAAACATACTTTGTAGTCACTCATTTAGCTACTTACTGAGATTAACTAGTCAATGTAGACTGATACAGCCAGTACCAAAAACATTATGGAGGGTCCATAACAAATGTAACGCATCTTTACCTATTTAAAATAATATTCTACAACAGATGGCCAAGTTTGTGAGTTCTAAATACTTAACAGATAGACTATTTTACATATTCAGAAAACAATAAAGGTCCTGAATCCACTCCTCAGCAATACTCTGATCAGATATATATCCAAGGAAGTGAAATCATTCTATCTACATGCTTTCACTCACTGTGATATTTTAAGAGTTGGTAACATGGAAATGTAAGTTAGAATAGAGGTCACTACAGGCTAGGAAAGGTGAGGAGAGATGTTAAGAGTGTGAACAGCAGGCACACAGAACTGGGGACAATAGCTCTAATGTTCTGGTACAGAAGGGTGACTACAGTCCATAACAATTAATTATGTATTTCAACACAACTTCTGGAAAAGATTGAAGGCTCTCACTAGACAGAAACGCTGACACTTGAAAAGACGGAAGACGCTGACTATCCTGGTCTGACAACTGCACATGTGCGCTGGGTCACAACACTCGACTCCACAGGTGAGTGCAGATACTGACTATCCTGGTCTGACAACTGCACACGTGCGCTGGGTCACAACACTCGACTCCACAGGTGAGTGCAGACGCTGACTACCCTGGTCTGACAACTGCACATGTGCACTGGGTCACAACACTCAACTCCACAAGTGAGTGCAGATACTGTGTGTCAATAAAAAACAAGCAGACACAACACAACTGGCCTTTTCTTGAATAGTCTCCACACAACCAAGATTTATAAGCTATTTGCTAAATGTCACATGTTATTTTGGAAGCTTAGAGAACTGAATAAAGATTTCAGTGGACATCAGCTGTGCCAAAATCTAATGGGTGAAATACACAAGTAAACAGATATTAGGAGAAATTCTCATCGTCAAGGCCTACCTTCTTTTCTTTCCCCTTTTATTGAAAATATTCTTTTTTCATACAATATATCCTGATTAGTTTCCTCTCCCTTTACTCCTCCAAGTTCCTCCTCATTTCCCCGCCCATCCAGATCCATTCCCTTTGTCTCTCATTAGAAAAGAACAGGCTTTTAAGAGATAACAAAACATAACAAACCAACAGAAGGAAGAGCCCAAGAGAAGGTGTAAGAATCAAGAGACCTACTTGTTTACAGACTCAAGAGTAGGGGCTACTTTCTAAATGCTTATCTCCCAGCAAATCTACACTAGAGCATTCACCTTCATTTCTAACAAACCTACAGATGTGGTGCTTGGGTGAGAGTTCAGTGGGTAAAGTGCCTGCTATGCAAGCATGAGGTCCCGAGTCCAGACTTCAGCACCCATGTAAAAGCTGAGTGCAATGGCATGTGGCAGATCTCAAGAGCTGGCTACCCAGCCAATCTAGCCAAACAGAAAGCTCCAGTTTTAATGAGACCTTGCATCAAAAAATACAGTGGAGTGGCCGGAGAGGTGATTCAGTGGTTAAGAGTACTTGCTACTCTTGCAGTGGATCTGGATTTTGGTTCCAGAATCTACATGGAGGCTCACAACTTCCTTGAACTTCAGTTCCAGAGGATCTGACACCCTCTTCTGGCATCCTCGGATTTCTGCATGCACAAGGTGCACATAAACTCATGAAAGCAAATATGCAATATACATAAATACCCAAAAAAAATAATAGTGAGAAAAAGTGATCGAACAAGACATTCTAATGTCAACCTCTGGTCTCCATACATGCTCACACAGGCAAGAATACATGTACTCACACATACATGCATGCAAACACACATATGTAGATGTTTCGTACCACCTGCAAAATCCAGCTTCCTTGTATAATACATATAAAAGGCCTTTTACAGAGATTTCAACTGCATTTCTATTCCTTTACTCACACATACAAACATCTGGTTGTAAGACTTATTTTTACAAACATTCTTGTCTTTGTCTAAGTTGCATGAATCTCAACAAAGTGTTACAGCTGGTGTTAGGATGACTGTTTTTGTCTCCTGATGTTCAACGTCAGATACCTGTACTAACTTTTGGACACAGCTCAAGTTCCACTTCATTTGCTCCATTCCCATTACATCCCCCACCTCAGTCATATTCTCCCTGGGCCTCCAACCCATCACCTGTGCTGAGGATTGGATTTAGGACCTTTATTGTTTTCTGAATATATAAAAAAGTCTATCTGTTAAGTATTTAAAACTCACAAACTTGGCCATCTGCTATAGAATATTATTTTAACTAGGTAAAGATGCGCTACATTTATTGATGCTGCAGAATATGACTTTAACTGTGTAAAGGTGTTACTTTGTTTATGCTGCATTTGCTTAATGATGTAAGGATATGTGTTTAATTATGTAAAGATTATTTGCATCTGTTTCACCTTGCCTGCCTAAGACATCTGACTGGTCTAACAAAGAGCTGAATGGTCAATAGCTGGGCAGAGAAAGGATAAATAGAAATCTAGGCTTGAAAAGAATGAGGAGAACAAGGAGGAGGGAAAGGGAATGAAGGACATGCCCAGGGCAAGAAGCCAGGCAGACACCAGCCAACTAGACATAGAGGAGAGGCAGTAAAAGACATACAGAAGTAAAAGGTAAGAAGCCCAGGCAAAAGGTGGATAAAGAGAAACAGGTTAAGTAAAAAGCCGGCCAGAGACAGGCCTTAGGGTGAGCACTCAAAACTAGTAAGTCTGTGCCATGATTCGGGAGCTGGTTGGTGACCCAAAAGAAAAAGCCTGGCACCCCCTGATTTCTAATATTGTTTTAACTTTCTGTGTGCAAGGAGTCAGTTTTTCTAGCAACACATTTTTTGGTTTTTAAGGCAGGGCTTCTCTGTGTGGCCTTGGCTGTCCAGAGATCTGCCTGCCTCTGGTTCCTAAAGTGCTGGGATTAAAAGTGTGCACCACCACTGCCGGGCCTCAACACAACTTCTTGAAGACAAGAGAATAAGAGATTTCATTATATTCAACAAAACGTCTGCTTCCAGTGTTCTAATGCCAGCACTCACATACATGATGAAGAAATGTGCACTTGAAGAACTCAGCCTAACAGCCGATGTGAGCAGAGGCTCAGATGGTAGACAAACCAAGCACTTCCAACAGTCTCTGAAACAGATACTTAATTATCAGATGGATCCTAAAAATCAATATGCCAAGTAGGCATTTTCTTACTGTCTCCTGCTTAAATTTCCCATTTGTTTTTTCTCATTTCATATATACAAAACAGATAGAAAAAACATAGACTACATTAGTACCACTGAAAGAAATGTGTCCACATAAATACACATATATTTATACACATGCTCTATCACTCCCAAGAGAATGAGTTAAATGAACGATAGACACCTAAGCAATAGCTTTTCTGTGGCTTACTTCTTTTTCCTTTCTTTCTTCTTTTTTTCTTTTTCTTTTCCAGACAGGGTTTCTTCATATAGTCCTGGCTATCCTGGACTTACTTTGTAGACTGTCCTCAAACTCAAAGAGATCCACCTGCCTCTGCCTCCCAAGTTCTGGGATTAAAGGCGTATACCACCACTGTCTGGCTTGTGACTTGATATTTCTATACTGAAATACCTCCATTCTTTTAGACTTAGACCATGAAAAGGCTTTGATAAATTTCTAAACCCATTAAATATATATATAAAGTTGGGCAAGCCTTTAATTCCAGTACTCCAAAGGCAGAAAGAAGCAGGCAGAATTCTCTAAGCTTGAAGCTGCCTGGTCTATACAATGAGTCCCAGGACAACCGGTCCACAGAGTAAGATCATGTCCCCCAAACACAAAGCAAGCAAAAATTTACATATATGTGAGATATTTATTTACACACACACAAACACACGACACTTGTGTGTGAATAACTTCTTAAGAAATAATGGGTATGAGGCAAGTTTGGGGAATTTCAAAAATTTCCTTAGGAGTTACCCAAAATATGCAAACAAGTAGTTTCAACATTCAATTATAAGTCCAGGTAAACTCACTTAACTTAAAGTGTGTATACATTTGAAAAACAGCTATGACTTGTAAGGCTCTGACCTAAACTATAATTTCTAAGATGCATTATACAAGGAAAACCACAAATGTAAGCAAGTAAGCACTCTGCATTCAGGAGGCATTCAGCATTGTTACAAGCTGTTCTAGTTGATGCTTATTTCAATGTATGCTGCTTTGGAATTATTTTGTTTGGTGACAGTTCTCAAACTTCTTGGTCAGAGAATACTCTTAGACAATAAGGTATTATTTAATTATGCTAATGTATTTAAAAATAATCACATCTATCTACATACATAACTATATCTACATAGTAATATTTTTCAAAACAAAATGACATGTTTGTGAGAACAGCATTATATATATTTCAAATATCTTTAACTATCTACTTCTTTGTCCAACTTCTTAAGATAAGTTGTTTTGATTGTGGCACATGAAGAAAATCCAGAGATGTTCACAAATATGTGTGTTAAGTTTTATTTTGTGGTGCTAGGGGTTAAACCCAGGGTCCTGTGCATGATAGGCAAATGATCTATCTATCACTGAGCTATATCCCTGGCCCACACAGAGATATATCCAATGGAGAACAGAGGGGAATTTTTCTCTCTTCAAACAATTTTGAGCATCCTCCCTTGGCATTCCATTAGATAAGTTTCCACGGTTAGAAATGATTGGAAGGAAAAAGAGAAATAATGAATTATTATTAAGATGTGAGATTTCTTTTTTTTTCTTTTTATTTATTTTTCTATTATCAGCTTGATACAGTATAAATTCTTATCCTAATAGTGATAGTGAAATATTTCATTGAGGCTTGCCCAGTAATTGAGTAAACCCAAAACTTATTATAAGCCACAGTCATCCTAGGGTCCCCCCTGCTATATAGCCTCCCTGGTTCTGTGGGTTGTAGTCTGATTGTTCTTTGCTTTGAGTGAGTACCTACCATGTTTGTCCTTCTGGGTTTGGGTTACCTCACTCAGGATGATATTTTCTAGTTCCATCCATTTGTATGCAAATTTCATGCTGTCATTGTTTTTCTCTGCTGTGTTGTACCACAAATTTTCTTAATCCATTCTTCAGTTAATGGGCATCGAGGTTGATTCCAGGTGCTGGCTATTACGAATAGTGCTGCCTTTTTTATTTTTATTTTTTTTTTTATTTTTTTGGTTTTTACAAGACAGGGTTTCTCTGTGTAGCTTTGGTACTTTTCCTGGAACTCACTGTGTAGCCCAGGCTGGCCTTCATGGAGATCCGCCTGCCTCTGCCTCCCGAGTGCTGCCTGGATTAAAGGCGTGCGCCACCACTGCCCAGCAAAGGTTTGCACTACCATATCTGGCCTATATATTACTTTGTAATATATAAGTGTTGGTCAACTACAAAATACTGGTTAAGTTACACAAATTTTTTTTGTTGTTGTTTTGTTTTGTTTTTCGAGTCAGGGTTTCTCTGTGTAGTTTTGGTGCCTGTCCTGGATCTCACTCTGTAGACCAGGCTGGCCTCGAACTCACAGAGATCCACCTGGCTCTGCCTCCCGAGTGCTAGGATTAAAGGCGTGCGCCATCTCGAAAAACCAAAAAAATAAAATAAATAAATAAAAAATAAAGGCATGCGCCACCACCACCTGGCTACAAATTTTATTTAATGTTAAGATATTCCATCATAGGTTTTTTTTTTCGCCCCCAAGACAGGGTCTCATGTAGCTTAAGCTAGCCTCAAACTGAACTAGTTACTTAGCTCAGTTGAAATTGCCCTTGAATTTCTGATTCTCCTGCTTCCAATTCCCAAATTCTGGCATGAAAAATATGTTCCACTATCTTAGTTAGGGTTTCTATTGCTGTGAAGAGACGCCATGATCATGGCAATTCTTATAAAGGAAACATTTAAATGGGCTAGCTTACAGTTCAGGTTTACTCCACTATCACTGTGGCGGGTGCCATGTAGGCAGACATGGTGCTGGAGAAGGAGCTGAGAGTTCTCCATCTTGATTAGCAGGCAACAGGAAGTGAACTGTGTCCCACACTGGGTGTAGCTTGAACATATGAGACCTCAAAGCCACACTTCCACCAACAAGGCCACCTCCTAATTGTGCCACTCTCTATGAACCAACCTATGGGAGCCAATTACATTCAAACCACCATATTCACCATTTTGGGCTCTTTTTTAAAAAAGTCATATTTATAATACCACAAGTCATGTCATCATAAATTCCTTAAGTACTGTAAGTTAATGTCATGGTAGTAAATCTAAATCTTTCAAATTTCTAATTTTTTATTTGGCAACAAAGTCCTTTTATCATTGGGAATAAACACGCTCTTGTTTTCCTTGACGTGATGGGATCATTTTGTTTATTCCTGAAAAAATGCCTACAGATACCCAAGTCTGAAAAGCCAATGCGGTGTATCAATCAATATTTCAAAGGAAAACAGAACAACTTGTACAGCTCATTGTACAAGTGTTTTTCCTTAAGATAATCGTTCCTCAGTATGCATGCAGTATACCTTTATACAGTCACATTTCACCATGCAGAATAGCTAAAAATCAAGAACTTTAAGATTTAGGGCTGGCAAGATGGCTCATCAGGTAAAGGTACTTGCTGCCAAGTCTGACAACCTCAGTTCAATCCCTAGAACCCACAAGGCAGAGCAAGAGAATGGATTCCTCCCTGCAAATTATCCTGACCACATGTGTGCCCACATATGTACATACACAAAATAAATGTGGTAACAAATAATACAGAGTAAGGGGGCTGGAGAGATGGCTCAGAGGTTAAGAGTACTGACTGCCAGCTCTTCCAGAGGTCCTGAGTTCTATTCCCAGCAACCATGTGGTGGCTCACAATTGTCTGTAATGAGATCTGGTGCCCTCTTCTGGCCTGCAGGCATGCATGCAGACAGGATACTGTGTGTGTGTGTGTGTGTGTGTGTGTGTGTGTAAAGCTAAGAAATATATATGTAAAGCTAACAAATACATAGTAAGAATTAAGATTCACAATTATTCTTGATAAAGCACTAAGTGAAACTAGCAAACTTCTTCTAAAATGGAGTTGACAGCAGTAAGGACAAAGAGCAGCAAGTAGTTCAGTGCTGTTGTCTTGAATCACGGTAGATCCAGCAATTTCACCCACTGCTTTGGCAGCATCAGTGCAAACATCAACACGGTAAAAAAGGGCAAATAATGTTTTCATTACCATACAAATAGTTTTGTTTTCAGGGACTAACCAAAGGGTCCCTAGGGCTTCTTTCTCAGGACTCACTAACCAAACTGAGCACTGCTACCCTAGAGAAACTGAAGAAGTATTATTTACCAGCTATGTGATCCCGTGTAGTTAACCACCTGTGTATTCAGCTATTAGAGATAAATAAAAACACCCCTCACTGTTGCTTGTTAGGATGAAGTGATGTGAAAATATTTTGCTCTCTTAATACTACTGGTTCTTATAGTGAATGATGTTAGGTCTCAGTGGATACAATGGACTGTCTTTTAACAATCTCACAGTAACCAACCTTTACACATTTTGCTTAGTACTGGTTTTCTAATTAGCAATTTTCAGATTTCCCTCTTTAGTTTAGATCTTTATAATCCTAGATGCAAAATGGATTCATTAATCATAAATGCTGCCGACACATGAATTTACCCGGTTCTACATATACATCAATAAAAAAAAAAAAAAACAAAACGTATTCCCCTCCAATGTTGCTTGATCCCTTAAACGTCTTTAAGGCTTTCTCCCTTAAGTGTGTCTGAATATGTCCATTTGGATAACATCCATGTTCATTTAATTCTCCCCCTGTAAAACTGACTGCCCCTTTCCAGTTACTGAAATACTATCCATCTTTAAGGCAGTATTTTCTTTTTCTTTGTTTCTTTTTTTTTTTTGAGACAGGGGGTCTCACTATGTAGCCCCGGTTGGCCTGGAACTCACTATGTAGATTAGGCTGGCCTTGAACTCACAGAGATCTACCTGCCTTGGCCTAGAGTGCTGGATTAAAGGTGTGCAGCACTACCATGCCCAGCCAATCAGTCTTTTCTGGCTACTCAAGTAGGATTCCCTTTCTCCACTGAGTACTGAGCACCAAATGCCCTATTTTACCAGATGGCTCCTGTTTGCCTCTCCTTACCTAGACTGTAATCTTTCTGAGGGTAAAAAAATTATTATTTCTCTACCCCTTCAGTAATTATTAGCACAGTGCCTGGCTAACAGCCCTATATGATCTCTACTAGAAACATCAATGAGGCACTAATTGGCCTCCATATCAAAACAAAGATCTAAAAAACTACTAGATGTGGTGGCATGCAGCTGTAATCCCAGCATTATGAAGGTGGAGGCAGGAGGATTTTAAGTTTGAAGCTAGTCTGGGCTATAAAAACAGACATTAAAATATATGAAAAAACAAAAAAGCAAACAACCTAGAAAACTATGGCAGGCTGTTTAATCTGCTTTATACACTTAAGCTCACTCTAGCACTTCATATATATAAAATATATATGTATGTATATGTTTTTTTCCTTTTCTAGATCAAGTTTTATCTATAAGGCTTACTCAAATGACAAAAAATGTAGCCAATATTATAACTTGAGAAACAATTACTCCCTTCACAAAAACCATGCTTCTTAGGGCTGGAGACAGCTCAGTGGATAAGAGCAATAGTTACTTCTCCAGACGACCTGACTTCAGTTCCCAGCACACACAATGGGCAGCTCACAACCCTTTGTAACTCCAGCTCCACGGGGATCCAATCCCTTCCTCTGGTCTACACCCACACGAGTACTTGTGGAAGTCAGAGGACAATTTAGAGGAGTCACTTCTTTTCTACTATCACGGTGACTCTGGGGACAGAACTTAGGTCTTCAGGTGTGGTGACAAATGCTTTACCTGCTCAGTCATGCTGTCAGCCCTCATTCCCAAACCTTTTAAATGACCTCCGTATAGAATTCTTTTGTTTATAAATGAAGTTAACTGCTTAATAGGTAGATGACTCAATTTTCCTAACAATGGAAATCTGCTTAAACAATATCATC
>CABHPR010138574.1:0-14283 GCA_902168415.1 Peromyscus melanophrys
CCTTCCCAAACCATAAGTCCAATTAAATGCTTTCTAAGTTGCCTTGGTTATGGTGTTTGATCTCCTGTCAACATGCCTTTGCTCCATTATGGACTCTAACCTTCTGAAAACATAAGCCCAATTAAATGCTTTCTTTTATGAGTTGCTTTGGTCATGGTGTTTAATCACAGCAAAGAATGTAAGACAGGGGTTTTCATTCTGCAGTGCTAGGAGTCTAACACAGGACCTCACATATGTGAAGGCACGTGCCTTATAACTATAGCTAAGGCTCATGTATTTACTCATCAAACTTCTCGTAAAGATCATGTGTTACTGTTATAAAGAGAAAAATATTTCATTTTTAAGTATATAGAAACAAAGAAAAAGACTTAACTGACAATTTGGAATGCACCTAATAATGTTAAAACAGCATTCAAATTCACAGGAACTCACTTTGACTTAAATTCAAATTAACACTGTCAGTATATCTGACAAATTGAAAAACACCCTAGGCCCATTTCCCCTCCTTTATATAACAGCCACTTTGATATGGTGAAAGCAGACAACTACAAAATTCACTATAACATACAGAAAATGGTAAAAGCCTCAATAAGACCTAGGTGGCCACATAATTAAAAACTGTTCCAAATCAATGCCAGATAAAAAGAGCATGCTGTAAGGCAGTCAGAAAAACACCACTTTCCCAAGGTCACTTGTCATAATCCTTTCTGTTTCTTACCATCACCTCCATGTTCTTATGAGGTTCCACAAATCCATTCACAGTTAACTTACGCAGCACTGAAAAGCAAAGAAAGTTCCATTTGAACTGTACTTCTTCAAACTATATTCTATTACAATCATAATTATAATGAGTCTGAGTAACGAAACTCAATCAAGTCAAAGATGTTTGTCTTCTCACTTAGTAGATACGGACAGACAACCCCTAGTCATGTGGGTAAGTACAAAGCCTAGTTCTCCTGAACAAAATAAGCAATGTTTGTTCTCACATGTAGCTATACTAAACATATAACTGTCAGTAAGACTTATTTTGAAATTGAGGGTAATTAAGTCTTAGACATTTTAAGATACAACTAAAACCTTCAACTTTAGGATATATGAAAATACAGCTGTCTCCTAAAACTGATTTAAAACTAAAGTCTTTCTATATCTGGAATAGACTAGAGTCCTTAATTTAAGTATTACATCTTATGGTAACTAAAATCCTTGTGCACAGAGACAATTAAGGTAATAGATTGTGAGTCAGAGCTAGGTTTAAGTCTTTTCTTCAGTGTCTGTATTCCTTCGGGCAATTTTTCTATATCCACTTTCCTCATGGAAAATGTGGTTACTACATCTGACTTCATACTTAACTAAAGGGTTCAAGAGTGTAATATATGTAAAACAGCACAATTCCACAGCAAGGATGATAACATGAGACAATCTGGAAGAAGAAGGTAGAACATAGGGCCTCTTGAATACCAGGCGAACACACTAATGTTGGGCCTCATCCCAGCCCAAGACAAAAATTAAAGCCACTTCATTAAATAAGCATTGCTATCTCTATTACTAAATAATTATCTATTAGTGCTCATGAACCCAAAGACCATAATATTGAAATTAAATTTAGGCTGCATGTGATAGTGTACATCTTTAATCCCAGAACTCAGGAAGCAGAGGAAGTCAGATCTCTGTGAGTTCAAGACCAGCCTGGGTTACCTATATATACTGAGTTCCAGGTCAGCCTATGTTTTAAAAAAAAAAAAAAAAAATTAAGCTAGACATATGACTATCTACAACCCAACTTCTTAAAATGTGGATAGTCCTTTAAAACCATTCACATATTTGTCCACAGACCTCACCAAGATGGACCCACAGTTTGGGGGTTGTGCAGACACTGTCTAGTTAATTCACGTAAGTGATGCCCTCGGACAGTGTCAAGAGTGTACAGTGAGATTCCAAAGTATGGTGCTGAGCATGATTAAATATCTAATAAATAAAACTGTAAAGAATGCAAAACAGGGTTGAGGAAGAGAAAAGTAAGTTCTATGAGGAAAAACAAATAAAACAAAAACCTACAGTCTTAGCCACCAGGTTTCCGGAAGAGGACTATGTGCGGAATGGTAATAAACAGACAAATATGTGGGACAGAAGGTAGAGGAAGCACGGCTACATGCAGGAAGACAAATAATTTGGTTCATGGAAGGTAAAATGGAAATGAGGCTACAAGAATGATCACAAATATGCTATAGGAACGCATAGGCCAGAATAGCATCCCTACTGCCGTCTATTAAATTCCAGGCAAGCGTGTAGGACTGGAACCTTAACAAGCCAATGGTAAAAGTAGGGCCCAGAATGAGAAGTAAGGGAAAACAGAAGCACATGAAAGAAGCATGCTCGGGGACTGAAACCACAGTAACATACAATTCATCCATTTGAAGTGACCTGGTATCTTGATAAGTTTCTTAGAAAAGAAAAAAAGCTCTCTAGTTCTTATCTTAAAGAGAAATCAACCCATTTTCCCAAGTGTACCTGAGAAAGAAATCTGTCCAGAGCAACTATTTGGCAACTGTGCTGAAGCATGGCATTTCGAAGATGAACTCATCTAGTTTAACAATACCTTTTAAAGATAGTAGTGTTCGTTCTAGTGAACTTAGAACTGCAGATTCATTGCCAGAAGAAACCTGCTGCAGGAATGTGTCCGTATGATGATTCCATAGAGAACAGGCAAAATTATAAATTCCAGAAGCTAACTGCAAGAAAAAAGCATCAAATTTGTACACGTCACTTGTTTTAATAATAAATTACAACTACAAAGCAATTTACATTGTAGTCTTACAACGAAAAACACATCTTTAGTGAGGTTTGAAAGAGTTAAAAAGTATTTATGGTGATGCTTTTCAAAGATTATTAACTATAATACATAGTAATGATTAGTGTTCTCTGGCTAATTGCTTTGAACACATACACAGAGACACATACCTAAAGAATCAGTCTCTGAAAACAATATTTATCCCAATGATATCTATATTTACAGACTGGTGATTATTTTGGCTTTTCTTTTGCACTCTAGTACTAAAGGATTGAACACAATCATTTATGGACCATCACTCAGTATGTCATACATGTTGATACACTATGCTAGACTATCAAATCAGTCTGACTTTTTACGCTCCTCCTCCAGTTCTGCCCATAGTATTTAAAACTAGAAACATACAAACCACATGACTTCAGACTATGTTCCTAACCTATACCAATGGTTAAAAACTGACCAAAGGGCTGGGAAATGACTCATTTCTACAGCACTTGCCTAGCATGCTTGAGACCCCGGTTCCTATCCTCGGCACAAAAGGAAGGGCAAGGAAGGAAACACACACCAGACGCCTTGGTTGAGGATACAGTTAGCCTCCACCTCCCAGTGTGAAGCTCTGAAGCACCAACTAGTGGTATCTTCAGTTTTTCCCACGTACACAGCACACCACAGCAGTGGCACATGACTATAATCCTGGCACTTGGAAGGCTGAGGCAAGAGGACTGCCAGAAGTTTAAGGTCAGCCTGAGATAGTCTTTTAAAAAAGTAACATACAAATGTAATTTGGAACAAGTTCAAATAGCCACAAGATCTTTTTCTCAATACTCTCCATTACTACCATATGCTAAACTCACTAGAAAATGAAAAATTGATGGTGATAAGCATTCTTTAGTTCTTCAAAACAAAATAAGATTAGAAGTCTAGCCTGGTAGAGTGACATTCATCTATAAAATCAGTACCAGAGAGGCTGAGGCAGGGGAATCACAGGCCAGCCTGTCATACACACCGAGACCCTATCTCAAAAAAACAAACAAAAAAAGTCCAATTTAAAACCTGATTAAAGTAGGCGAACTGGTGTACACTGTAACTTCAGTACTTGTGAGACTAACGAAAAGAGAATCTCACATTTGAGGCCAGGCTGAGTTACACACTGAGACCCTGTCATTAATAAAAAACTAATGTAAGATCAAGCTTGAAAAGAGAGTTAAGCCAGGCGGTGGTGGTGCACGCCTTTAATCCCAGCACTCGGGAGGCAGAGCCAGGCGGATCTCTGTGAGTTCGAGGCCAGCTTGGTCTACAAAGCGAGATCCAGGAAAGGTGCAAAGCTACACAGAGAAACCCTGTCTCAAAAAACCAAAAAAAGAAAAAAAGAAAAGAAAAGAGAGTTAACCACATAGAAACTATAGAGTTTGCTCAAGAAGGCAAGTATTAAGACAAAATCAGGACCCCTGAATGACCAGTACATTTCAAATCATGTCAGATTTATGTTAAGTGTTTTATAACAATGATAGCAAAATAACAAGATGATCTTAACTGTTACAATTTTTAAGCATTATTTCTGGAACCGGGATGTGGTGGTTTGAATAGAAATGCCTGAGGACTACACGGAGAAATCCTGTCTTGAAAATCAAAAAAAGAAGAGGAGAGAGGAGAGGGAGAGAGGGAGGGAGGGAAGGAGAGAGGGAGGGAGGGAAGGAGGGAAGGGAGAACGGGAGAGAGAGAGAAAATAAGAATGGCTCCTCTAGGCTCATAGATTTGAAAATGGTTAGTCACAACCGGGCGGTGGTGGCGCACGCCTTTAATCCCAGCACTCAGGAGGCAGAGGCAGGTGGATCTCTGTGAGTTCGAGGCCCGCCTGGTTTACAGAGTGAGATCCAGGAAAGGCAGAAAGCTACACAGAGAAACCCTGTCTCGAAAAACCAAAAAAAAAATAAAAAATTAAAAAAATTTAAGGAAAAAAAAAAAAAAAAAGAAAATGCTTGGTCACTAGGGAGTGGTACATTTAGGAGGTGTGGCCTTATTGGAGGAGTGTGTCACTAGGGGTGTGGACTTTGAGGTTTCAAATGATCAAGCTGGGCCCAGTGTTTTTCTCTCTCTTCCTGCTGCCTGCCAACTCATATGTAGAACTCCCAGCTCCTTTTCCAGAAGCCATACTTCCTGACTTCTGAACCTCTAAGCTAGTCCCAATTAAATGTTTTCCTTTATAAGAGTTGCTGTGATTATGGTATCTCTAAAAACATGTATAAGAAAGTCTGGTAATTCAGACAATCAAAAGAATAATTAACTTGGGAGGAGGAGGAAAGAGGATCAGGAGTTCAAGTCCAGTCTCAGCTACACAGTAAGTTTGAGGGAAGCCTGGGTGCCTGAGACCCTGTCTCAAAAACAAAAGACGGTTTGTGAGAAGGTCCAGCAAGTTGGATCCCTGGAACCCACATAAAATAAAAGAAAAATCAAATTCACAATGTTGTCCTCTGACCTCTACATGCACACTGTAGCAAATTCATGTCCGCACACATCACACACACTAAAAATGCAGTAAAAGTTATAGATATTGCCCAGGCAGCATGGTGCACACCTTTAATCCCAGCACTCTGGAGGCAGAAGAAGGTGGATCTCTGTGAATTCGAGGCCAGTCTGTCTACATAGTGAGTTTCAGGGCAGGCAGAGGGCCCTGTCTCAAAAAAAAAAAAAAAAAAAAAGAAAAAAAAAAGAAAAAAGAAAAAAAAAGTTACAGATATTAAGATCTGTATATATCTGTATAACAAACACTTATAATACTAGGGAGGTAAAGACAGGAGGATCAGTTGTTCCAGGACACCCTAGACTACATAAAACCATGTCTCAACAGAACAACAAAAGAATTTTACATATATATATATATATATATATATATATATATATATATATATGACAGTGGGCAAAATTGAACTTACCCATAATCCCAGGGAGCTGGGAGGCTGAGATCGGAGACTCCTGAGTTCCAATCCAGCCTGAGCAACACAGGGAGATACTATCTCAAAAAATTTTAAAAATATAGGTATTAATGACAAGTATCTTTTTTTGTTGTTTGTTATTTGAGACAAAGTTTCTCTGTGTTGCTCTTGTTGTCCTGGAACTCACTCTGTAGACCAGGCTGGCCTCAAACTCAGAGATCCATCCGCCTCTGCCTCCACAGAGTGCTGTCATTAAAGGCATGCGCCGCCACCACCACTTAGCAATGACAAAGATCTTATCCATTAATTCTTCTCTCTCTTTTTTTCCTCGATTTTTCTTTTTTTGTAGTCTTCCCTTTTTCTACTCCTAAAATTTATTATTATATTAGTAAAAGTTACCATTATGTCAAAATAAAAACTATGTAAGTAATATGTTTTGCATACATCAAGTATTTCTGAATTAGGGCAATATACCACTTTGGACAGAAATAAATGAACAGTATGAAAATGTTGTTGTTAATATTCCTTGTTTCCTAGTCTAGATCTTGAGCAAAGTACCTGAGTAAGGACATCAGACACATACTAAGACTCCAATTTAAGAGTTTTAAGCTAATCTACACTGCCATACAAACAGATAATTACAGTACAGGAGTAATCATATCACTCTTCAACAAACAGCTTCTCCTTGATTAAACTCTAGTCAGGCTCTCCTAAATCCCTTTCCTAATCGGGCATGGACTTTTAGACTTCCTGTTCTGCCTCTTCATTTACAGTTTAAGCAATGGTATAGTCAGACAAAGCCTCTCTCCCATAGACATCTCACTCACTCTCAATATCTAGTTAGGTTCCTTACCTCTACAATCCTGATGGTATCTTATCATCCTGGCCTGCCTTAAGAAGCAGAATCCTGTTAGGTCAATTTAAACAGAAACTGCCCCTTATCCTGGATGTTTCCTCCTAGTAACTTCCCAGCAACTAACACCTCCCACACCATCTCCTAAGTCTTTGACTATAAACTTCCATTTTCTTACATTCAGTGTTATGTCCTGCCTCTCTTCCCACCTGTGACCCCTCCTCTAGTAGCATCTTCTGAATAAAATCAGTTTTACTATGGCTATCTTTGACAAGTATTTCAGCCGTTTTCAACCATTTTTCATCTTACTGTAAAACAAGGGAAGACAGATTTAAGAAAAAAACCACTCCCCACTATCATATCCACACGCTATGCATAACCTTCATCTGCTCCAGAGCCATCAACTGATGTCTGCTTATAGCTCAGATGGAAAAGAGAAAGTAATGAAGAAAACCAAGTAGGAGGAATAACCCTATTTCTTCCACATTTTCTTCTAAAAAAAATGTACCAGGGGAAGGATATTCAGTGAAACACTACACAAATAAACTATGTGAAAAAACACTCTTGAGAACTGGTTTGTCCAAACTCCAATTGGTTGGGTTTTCTTTCTAAATAGAAGACAGAGTGCCACCCCACTGACAATTTGGTGAATTTAGCTGAGAAGCACACACTTAGCTCCTTTCAATATAAAACGTGAGCCATTAAAGTAAGTTTAACTTTTTTTTTAGCATTTCAAGTACCCTTAAATACCCATTGTCCTCAGATTCCCCATCAGGAAATGTTACAATAAAATATTAAAGCCATGGAACTCCTAACTAATAACAATGCAACAGACTGTAAAAAAAACCAAGACACTTTCACCTGAAACTGATCAGCAAGAAACAAGTCAGCAAGCACAGAAGGGGGGACACAAACAGGACAACTAGTCCATCAAGCAACAGCATGAAAAAGAGGAAGAACAGAAGCGAATGCAACTCTTCTAAATTAGTTACAGGATTTTGAGAGACAGTGAACTTCCTGACTCAAAGAAATCCTGTAAAAATATCTTTGAGAAGAATTAGATAATTAGATGCGATACAGTAAATGATTATAAATAAATAAACAAGAAGATAGAAGCCAAGTATGATGGTGCATGCCTGTAATCCCAGCACTTGGAGAGTGGAGGCAGGAAGATCAAGAGTTGGTCATGAGCTGGAGAGATAATTGCAGTAAACAACACTTGTTGTTCTTTTGGAGGATCCATTTTTGGCTCCCAGCACACACACACACGGTGGCTCCTTACCATCTATAACTCAGTTTCCAGGGATCCAACATCCTCTTCTGATCTCCTTGGATGCCAGAAACACAAATGGTATACACACATACATGTAGACAAACATTCATATGCATAAAATAAAAATAAAAATTTTGGTGGGCGCTGGGACAGTCTGACTATGCAGCCTTGGTTGTCCTGGAACTTGATATGTAGACCAGGCTGGCCTTGAACTCATAGAAATCACCCTGACTGCTTGGCTAAATAAATCTGAAAACAAGAGCCAGCTGTGGGACTGGCTCTTTAATCCCAGCACTCAAGAGGTAGATACAGATGGATCTCTGTGAGCACAAAACTAGCCTGATCTACTCAGTGAGTTCCAGGACAGCAATCCTGGGGGAGGGGGAGAGGGGCTGATCATCCTAGACTACATAGCAAGTTTGAGGCCAGCCTAAGCTACATGAGACCCTGTCTCAAAAGGGGGTGGGGGTGGTGTTAAAACATGCTAAGGACTGGTTGCCTCCAGAGGGTAAAGGTAAGTTCCTAATGCTAAAGACAATACACACTTCAGACATAAGACCCAGAGGACTTGAGCAGGATCTGACTTGAAGGCCTCCTTCTTGAAGACTAGTTTTCATAATACAAGAAGGTATTGAACACGCTTCTATGGGAGGGAAGCAACCAATAACACTGCCCAGCTGTACGCCCATAAACCCCAGTGATTACCAGCATGTCACGATAACACAGTGGCACTCATATCTTAGCAACAACCTACAGCTTCTTAACTGGACCTAAGGCTCACTCAATAGCAGGAACATCATGTCTGGCACCGGAAACCACTGATCTATACAGGGCTGTGGGGTCATAGACCTTATAGAAGAACCTACTACTGCCACTTCATTAAGCCAGCATAATTCCTGACTGTATTATAAACACGTACCCTAATGCCACAAATAAGCATACCTCTCACCACTACTCAAAACAACAAAAAACCTTCTCTTTGCAGCAGACAGAGATCATTACAGAAAAGCACAACTGGTCAAAAAGCAGAAAACTAGTGATCACGGGATGCCCAGCTCCCGAAGTGTAGATGGATACATCTAGAACACAACTCTTCAACCTACACTTGGGAACCACTGCTAAAGAAGGTTGAGAAACTCTAAGAGTCGGGGACAGAGAAACCTACTACAAATGTGTCTCTTAGAAACGACAGGTTAGCTACACACCCATGATTCCTCAACAATGTGGCTTGCCTAAACGAGATCTCAAAGTATACCACCAATAGACATGCTACCATCGTAGGAGAAAAATTTCACGGGGCCCCACTCACAAAGAACTACAGGCAACCAAGGCTGAAAGGGGATGAAACAGTTCTCCTCTGGAAAGAGCCCTTCAACTGGTTATCTAATACCAAGTAGTCAGCTAGAAACCATATACATACAAGTAACATTAAATGACTGACTAGTTTATGTGTAACAATTACAAAGAAAAAGAGGCCATGACTTGGAGAAGGGGAGGGATTGAAGGGAAGAACAGGAAGGGGGAAATGTTGTAGTATTTAAATTAATAAAAAATATGCTCAGGGCAAAACAACACTATTTTATACATGGATGTGAAAGAATTTATAAAGTATCATTTATTATACTCTAAAAAGCTTATGACAAAATGATAAAGCAAAACTAACAGTGATGATTTAAGCAACCGCTATATGACAGCTCCTCTTTTTCTTCATTTTTCTGTAAGTTCTGTACTTTTCATTAAATGAAAATTTTAAAACTGACTTAGGAAACAAACATTTTTCACTGAAAATAAATCTAATTCTTTTTAAAGGTGGTTTAAAAACAAGCATTTTCAGACATGGTATATATTTTCTTCTTTGGGTTTAGATTATATGGTTTATCATAGCATGTACCTTTGTGAATTACATACCATGAATAGGACATAGTTAGCAGAGTTAGTAAGGTAGTTAATAGAGTTAAAATTACATTAGAATTATTATTTCTACCATAAATTTTCTTGCTTTCAGACACTTTAGATTTTTATTTTAACTGAAGATAACATCAACTTTTAACATCCAGGTTTGTATGAAAAGGCATGCTGACCTGGGCACAGTGATGCATGCCTTTAATCCCAGCATTTGGGAGATACAGACAGGAGGATCTCTGTCAGTTCCAGGCCAGGCAATACAACATTATCTCAAAAAAAAGGAAGGAAGGAAGGAAGGAAGGAAGGAAGGAAGGAAGGAAGGAAGGAAGGAAGGAAGGAAGGAAGGAAGGAAGGAAGGAAGGAAGAGGGAGGAAGGAGAGATGAAGAGAAGGAGAGAAGGAAGAAAAAGAAAAAAAGGAAAGAAGGTTAAAAAAGAATACACTTACTGTGTCAAATCAAGCTCAATTTTGTTACTACAAAACAATTTGCTCTCACTGCTGGTTTCATAATCTGTCACTCTTAAAAAGAAATTAATCTATTTAAATATGGAGAAGGAAAAGGAAATAAAAGTCAATACTGAGAAGCAGGCAGCAGTTTGAAGTACATCCTGTATTATTTGCTAGAGCAGCTAACCCAACTATGAACTCATATTTGTGCACACCTTTAATTCCAGCACTTGGGAGGCAGAGACAGGCAGATCTCGGTGAGTTTGAGGCCAGCCTGGGCTACAGAGCGAATTCCAGGATAGCCAGGACTACTGTTACCCAGAGAAACCCTATCTCAAGAATAAATAAATAAATGGAAAACTAAAGAGCTACTTGAAGAATCTTGTCATTCTAGTAAACATTAACAAAGGAAGAGTTTCTGTAGTTCAGGTAACCAAAATAACAGAGCAGCTGTAACTAGCAAAAGCACTCTTCCCTGCAGTCTTCCCACACAGCTAGCTGTAACTGAACAGCTATCTTCTGCACCTCTCTCACACAGGGCTGGATCCCTTCCTACCACCTACTACATACAAACAGTCCCCAACAGGAGGTGCTAATCAACTTTCTTGCCAAATATTTCTAGCTGTATGTAATCTTAAAAAAACACCTGTTTTCATAAAATTTTGCTTTATAATATTTTGGTTTTGCTTTTTGTAGACACGGTCTTATTACATGGCCTGGCTGGCCTGAAACTCACAAGGAGGATAGGGTGGTCTCAAACTCACAGAGATCCACTAGGCTCTGCCTCTCTCAGGTGCTGGGATTAAAGGCATGTGCCACCATGCCCAGCTTAAATATGTCAATTTCTAAGAGTATGACTCTTCTTCTATTATTTTTGGGGTGCTTTGTTTCTGTAGAGCTGGGAATTGAATCCAGATGCTTGTATTTGCTAAGCAAGTAAGCATTCAATTTATGTGCTACATCCTCAACCTAATTATTCAGTTAACAGTTACTGAGCACCAACAACCATGTGCGGTTTTCTAGGCTAATTAGCAGGACTACAACAGAAGTAACACTGTAGTGATCTGAGAAAATGAGTGAGCGTCCAACACAATGTGATAAACAATCCAGGAGTTCAGTGTCAGATGCTAGGTAGACCTGTATTTCAGAAGCCAGAAAGGAACTAAAACCCCACTACAGGAAAGTCAACCACAACACTTAAGAGACTGCCTAGGCTAAAAACAAATATCTGAAAATCAAAAAATTTTAAAAAGCCAAAATAATTCACACTTTTATTGATGGGTAATCTTTAATAAAGGTTAGCTGTAATTCAGAATGTTCTACACATTTGACTTTGAGACTCTTTCCATAGAAAAGCAAGTCAAAGTTTAAAAGATTCGAAGTGGGAATAAAGGTAAGGAAAATTCAAGAAAGACTTGAGATAAACTGACCATTACTTTAATCCTGATTATTAGAAATAAAGCAAAATCAATGGGGAGTTGTGGTGCACACCTTTAATCCCAGCACTGGGAAAACAGAGACAGGTGGTTCTCTGTGAGTCTGAGGCCAGCCCTATCTACACAGTGAGTTCCAGACCAACCAGGGCTACAACATGAGGCCCTGTAAGGGAGGTGGCTCAGTAGTTAAGAGACCTTGTTCTTGGAGAGAACCCAGGTTCAATTTTCATAGCCCACATGGTGGTTCACAACCATCTGTTAACCATAGTTCCAATGTATTTGATGTTCAATTCTGACTTCCAAGAACATCAGGCACACATGAGGTGTACATACATACATACATGTAGGCAAAACATTCATACAATGAAAATAAATCTTTTTTTTTTTTTTTTTGGTTTTTCAAGACAGGGTTTCTCTGTGTAGTTTTGGTGCCTTTGCTGGATCTCACTCTGTAGACCAGGCTGGTCTTGAACTCACAGAGATCCGCCTGGCTCTGCCTCCCAAGTGCTGGGATTAAAGGTATGTGCCACTGACACCGGCAAAAATAAATCTCAAAAGGCTGAAAGACATTTAAGGAAATGCTCAACATCCTTAGTCATCAGAGAAATGCAAATCAAAACGACTCTGAGATACCACCTTACACCTGTCAGAATGGCTATAATCAAAAACACTAATGACAGTCTATATTGGAGAGGATGTGGAGCAAAGGGAACACTCCTCCACTGTTGGTGGGAGTGCAAACTTGTACAACCACTGTGGAAATCAGTATGGCGGTTTCTCAGAAAATTGGGAATCGATCTATCTCAAGACCCAGCCATACTACTCTTGGGCATATACCCAAGGAATGCTCAATCATACCACAAAGATACATGCTCAACTATGTTCATTGCAGCATTATTCATAATAGCCAGAACCTGGAAACAACCTAGATGCCTGTCAACTGAATGGTTTAATAAAATGTGGTACATAATACACAATCAAGTACTACTCAGCAGAGAAAATGACATCATGAAATTTGCAGGCAAATGGATGGAACTAGAAAATACCATCCTGAGTGAGGTAACCCAGACTCAGAAGGACAAACATGGTATGTACTCACTCATAAGTGGACTAGACATAAAGCAAAGGACAATCAGACTGCAACCCACAGATCCAGGGAGGCTACCTAGCAGAGGGGACCCTAGGATGACTGAGGCTTATAGTAAGTTTTGGTTTGGCCCAATCACGGGGCAAGATTTAGTGAAACATTTCACTATTAGGATAAGAATTTGTACCGTATCAAGCTGATGAAAGAAAATGCTGGCAGTACTTTCAGGAGAGGAGGCTAAAATCTTTTTAGACTATGGATTAGCCTATAGAAAAATGTCTGCCATAAATCAAACAGTGAAGGGGAAGATAAATAGGAATCTCACTTACACAACTTGAGTAAAACATAGCTCTCTGAACAGATGAAGATAGGTTTCTTCTGTATCCCAGAATCTAATCAATATTTATATGTGTAATTCAGCTATTATTTGGCTTAAAAGGGCTTATTGGGAAATGTTATCATTTTTACTATTTTCTACAGAGAAAGTATTTTCCAGTTTCAAATGACCCTGGACTCTTGAATTATAACCTGTTTTTATGTTCAAACTATCTGTGTATTATTTCTCCTGCACTTGTACATACAATGTTCTTACATTCAAAACAAGGACAAATACTATAAATTTGTTATTACATGAAATATATAGAATATACAAATTCATAGAGACAGAAAGATTAGACGTTATCTCAAGATGGAGAAGAAAGGAATATAGAGCAATGATTTCCTAAGTACAGAACCTCTGTTTTATGTGATGGAAAAACCCCACAAACGGAGAGTAGTATCAGGACATAATATCATGAATGTAATAAATCAATACAATTAATGTAATTAATGAATATCATAAATATAGTTACTGAATGAATACTGCGAATGTAATCAATGAATACCACAAATGTAATTAGTGTCATGAGTGTAATTAATATGAGTGTAATTAAAAAATAAATAAAAGAAAAAAGTTTTAAAATAAAGTAACAACAGAAATCAAGCTAACGTGATAATGAACAACAAAGTAACCAACCCTATGATTATCAAAAAGAATTTCTTTCACACAACATTCTTGGATGAGCATGACAGGGTATTTAAACCAATAGTTAATAATAAAGATAATAAAGTGGAATCCTAGCTTAAACTTTGTAAGCATTACTATCTAGAAAGACCAGCATGGTGTGACATGCATATAATCCTTGCATTTGGGAGGTGGAGACGCGAACAGAAATTAAAGATCACCCTTGGCAGTTTAACATGTTTGAATCTAGTCTGGGCTGTGGAAGAGGAAGGGGAAGTACAAACAGAAGGGAAGGGGAGGAAAGAAGACAAGAAAAATGCCATAACCCAACATCTGTATGCCACAACCTCCAGAGTGAGGAGCCCAAAAGTGTTGCTCTGAACCTCTTCCTCTGTTACTGAGAGACTGAATCAATGTGCACTTGTTGTTGCAGCAGCTGCTTCACTTTGTTTTGTTGTTATGCTGTCTAGAGTAGTCACAACTCCTAGTCTCGAGTGACTCTGGGCCCTCAGACAACACGTACCTGAGACTATATATATACATACACACACACACACAC
>CABHPR010138574.1:19132-40777 GCA_902168415.1 Peromyscus melanophrys
ATGGCTTGTGGCTTACCGGCATCTTCACACACTGTTTGTCATGGTGGTGGCTGGCAGTGTCTCCTCAGCCTTCTACTTCCCAGAATTCTCTCCTCCTTGTCCCGCCTATACTTCTTCCTGCCTGACCACTGGCCAATCAGTGCTTTATTTATTGACCAATAAGCAACATGTTTGACATACAGACCATCCCACAGCACAGATCTCCATGAGTTTGAGGCCAGCCTGGGCTACAGGGTGAGTTCTAGGACAGGCTCTAAAGCTGCAGAACAAAACCCTGCCTTGAAAAACCAAAAAACAAACAAACAAACAAACAAACAAAAAAGGAGGGGAAGGTCTTCTCAGCTTCCATGTTTTTCATTGTTGTCACTGACCTGGTTTATTGGCTCATTAAAGTTGGTGATGAGCCCTGCACGCAATGTTGACTTTTCCTCTTCTGAGAGAGCACTATAAAAAATGTAAATTTATTATTCGGAAGAAAGGCACCCAGTAGAGAACAAGAAAAGAACTGCTATGAATTTTAACAATAAAACACCGTTAAATACATGACTCTGATTGCCATTATTTAAATGGGAATAAATAGAAAGTACAATACAGTAACCTATAGAAAATAAGATAAATCCAGAATAATAATGCGATATGTTGATGCTCACCTTTACTAGCATAAAAACAGTTATCTACAAAAAAGGAATTAATAACTAAACACTTCTGGCTTCTGTCACAAATTCTTTATAAATTTTTACAAGTAGGAACTGGAGAGATGGCTCATTGTTTAAAAGCACTGGCTGCTTCTCCAGAGGACCAGGTTCAATTTCCAGAACCCAAGCAACCGCTCCTAGGCATCTGTCTCCAGTTCCACAAGATCTGATACCTTCTGGTCTCTGTAGGCACCAAGAACATACATGGTTCACAGATAGACATGCAGGCAGGCAAAATACCCAGACATATAAAATAAGAAATAAATTTTTAAATTTGCAGGCAAAGAGATTCAGAATGGAATATTTGTTAGAAGACTTTTAAAAATCAATTTGAATAGCTGATGGGATCAGTCAACAGGAAAGGCACTAGTCGCCACGCCTAACGACACAGACTCCACAGAAACGGAAAGAACTACCGCAAACAGCCCTGTCTCCACATGTGCACCACGGCACTCACACAGCAGCACGTAAGTGCACACACACACAAAGAAAAGAAATACATGTTAAAACAAACAACTAGAAAAGCAAGTTGGCTGGGCATCCTGGTGCACACCCTTAATCCTAGCACTCTGGAGGCAGACCCAAGATAATTTCTGAATTTGAGGCTAGCCTGATCTATGTAATGAGTTCCAGGCTAGCCAGACCTATAGTGAGACCCTGCCTCAAAACAGAAAGACAGACAGACAGACATCGATCAACTTAGTCTTTCATTTCACATCTTTGCAAAGGATAAACACAACACTAAAAAATTTTACTGCATACAAAGAAAAACTATAGAGCTAAATAGGGAGGTTACTACAGAAGACCTTATATATATATTGAATTTTAAATTGGGTCAGTATTTTGACATTTTTTAGTTTTGCTCATCTGGTTTTGAGACTGGGTCTTACTCTATGGCCCAAATTAGCCTCAGACTCAAAACTCTCCTGCCTCTGTCTCTCAAGTGTTATAACAGATGTGTAATACCACATTGTCTGGCTTTTGTATTTTGTTTGTTTGGTTGGTTGGTTTATTAAGAAAGGGTTTCTCTGTGTAGCCCTGGCTGTCCTGGAATGCACTCTGTAGACCAGGCTGGCCTCAAACTCACAGAGATGTGATTGCCTCTGCCTCCCAAGTGCAAGGATTACAGGCATGCAGCACCCACCCAGCCCTGTATAATCTATTTTTAAATTAAAATTTAATCTTCATTTTACTGTTTCCCACTTGCCTATGACAGTATATCTATTATGAGACAAATGACTCCAGAAAGATTAACCACAAATATATATACAACTTTAAAAATATTTTAGGACCAACAGATGCCTCTGTAGGTAAACACCACTCAAGTCTGAGAAGTTTGATTCCTCAGAACACACAAAAAGGCAGTGGTGCACGCCTTTAATCCCAGCACTCAGGAGGCAGAGGCAGTCGGATCTCTTTGAGTTTGAGGCCAGCCTGGTCTACAAAGCGAGTTCCAGGAAAGGCGCAAGGCTACACAGAGAAACCCTGTCTCGAAACCTCCCCCCCAAAAAAGTAGGAGAGAACAACTCCACAATGTCCTCTGATTTGATCTCCACATGCAGGCCATGGAATATGCACACCCACAGATCAGGCATGCACGCACACATTCATAAATAAATTTTAATAAAATAATTTTTAAGCAAAACGTATATTATGAGCTAAATTATATCTCACAAAATAAAATAAATATTCAAATCCTATAGGCCAAGTATCTCTGAGTACAACTTTATTTGGAAATACTGTAGTCTGTAAATTTAATCACACTAAGACAAAAATCATTCTGCACTGATAAGCTCTATTCTGATACTGGTGTTTCCCTCTTTTGTTGTGTTGTTTGTTTTGACACAGGGTATATATAGGCTAGGCTGACCTGAAATTTACTATGAAGTCCAGAAATCCTATGTAAACCTCCCAAGTGCTAGGATTGTATGCCTGGCCCAGTGTCCTTCCTTGTAAGAAAATGTAGACAAAGAACCAGGAGAGTTGACATAGGTCATGTGACAACAGGGCAGAGATTAGAGTCATTCAACTGCACAGCAGGAAACTCAGAAGACTGCTGGCCACAATCAGAAACTACAAAGTATCAAAGACTAATCCTGTGGGCCCTCAAAAAGAGCAAATTCATTGATTTTTGGATTTCCAGCTACCTAATCTGTAAGAGAATAAAATTCTGTTATCTGGAAGCATCCAGTTTGTGGTATGACAGCCTGAAGAAATTAGCAACGCCAAAACAAACCAGGCACCCAGGTCAGAGGAAGTAGGGCTCAGCAAGAAAGGGCTGAGCTGTGATAAACCGATCTGTCCTCCTTTGGTACCCAGCCAGAAAGACACCCGCTGAGACAGCAGCCAGGAGACCAGGGTGTGAGAGGGGGATTTCAACAGGCCCTGCAGCGCTGGAGCGAAGAACAGAACTCAGGTTCACAGAAAGCAGTACCTCAGCAGACAAACATACAAAGCTGAGAGTTAAAACCCCAGGAAGGCTCTAACCTGAGACAAACAATAATGGAAAAACAACAATAAAAACACCCTCAGCTATACCAAGCTTAAGGCCACATTCTGTCTGCTTACGTAAATTCTTTCTGGAGAAAGGTAACAGAACTTAAAGCCTCTCCAACTGTAATTACATTATGCTCACCATCCAACCAAAACTTAACAGGAATAACCCAATAAAGAAAGAAGTGACTAAATCCAAAACACAAACAGGCACTATAATCACCAAAACCACACTTAATTGTGTTTTTAAAATATGTACAAGATGGAGAATTTCACTGGACAAATAGAATCTGTTTTTTTAGGTATCAAAGAGAAATCTTAAAACCAAGAAACAGTAAGTCAGTGGAAATATGCAGATTGAAACATGAGAAAAACAGGTACTTCTGATTGGGCATCCACTGATAACCCAAGATCAGAAACAGGAGGATAAGGGAATTCAACACCAGTCTGGCTTACACAGTGAGACCCTGTTTCAAGTAACTAAACAAACACAAAGATACGTAAAACTGAAGGCAGCTACTTCAAGCAGATGGAAAAGTGACACCCAGGGAAGAAAAAAACAAAGTTAAACTCAAATGAATACTGTTATTAATACATGACTCTGGAGTTTACAAATATACAACTGTGGGCCAGTGGAACAGCTCAGTGGAGAAAGGCACGTGTCACCAAGTATGACAGCCTGAGTTCTATCCCTGGAACATACACACACACACACACACACACACACACACACACACACACACACACACTTCTCTCTCTCTCTCTCTCTCTCTCTCTCTCTCTCTCAATAAATAAATAAATAAACAAACAACAAACAAATAAGTAAGTTATATGGAGAAATAAAGTACCAACAACAACAGTATTAGAGACAGGAAGGATTAAATAGAGTTAAGTATTATTATGAAGGTCTTACATTATCTAGAAAAAGTAGTGTGCCTGCCGGGCGGTGGCGGCTCACACCTTTAATCCCAGCACTCGGGAGGCATTGGCAGGCTAGTTCGATGAGTTCGAGGCCAGCCTGGTCTATAGAGAGAGTTCCAGGACAGCCAGGGCTACACAGTGAAACCCTGTCTCAAAACCTACCCCCGTCCCCCCCCCCAAAAAAAAAGGTACAAAAAGGTATGTGCTGTACTTGTAGAGGACCAAAGTTTGATGCTCAACATTCATATCAGTAGCTCACAAATGCCTGTAACTCTACCTCCATAAAACCCCACAGGTTCCCTGAGGCACCTGCACACATGTGTACATTCAGATACAATACAGACACAGATACACACAGACACACACACACACAGACACAGACACACACATACACACACACACACACACACACACAAAATAAGTCTTAAAAGAAAAAACAGCTATTTGCTACTTAAAAAAAAATAACTAAATGAAACAAAGTACCAGTGAAAAGGACATACTATATACAAATACTAACCACACAGCAGCTGCTGTGGCTCTATCAATATCAGACAAACTAGAGTTTAAGTCCCAACTCATCATTAACAGTAAAAGGGGAAGTTGTCATACTAGAACCACCTTGAATTTTCATGAATCTATGACAGCCTAATACAGAGAAAGCAGTCTGCAGGAAAAGATTAGGCAAGTATGTAATATGTGGAGATTGGCAAATCTTTCAGAAAACAGTGGAAAAAGTCATACAAGTCAATAGAAAGAGAAGTCAAACAATACAATTCACAAATCTTACATAATTGACATACACAAAACACTAGAATCTCCAACTGCAAAACACAGTTTTCAAATGCTAGTAAGTCATTACTGGTCCATCTTACAGTACTTTTGGCAAACTAAGAAAACACTGAAAAGCAATAATAAAAATCTCCACGTTAATTAACCTTCAGTCTGAAAAGCAACCCAGTTACCAGTCCTGTTACTGCCAATGCCTGCTGTGTTCCTTGCAGTATGCTAAATGCACTTTCTTATAAACAGACAGAATTCAGAGAAAATTTAACACTTGATTTTTGTTTGTTTTGAGACAAGGTCTCACTCTGTAGAATAGCCTGGCCTCAAATTCCTAACAATCCTCCTGCCTCAGCCACAGCATTGGGATTACAAGCATGAGCCACCATGCTCTGTTTAAAATGCTAACAAGGGGAGAGGGTATAGTGGAAAAACACAAAGTCAGTTCTGGGTTCATCTCCCACCAATCAATCAATCAATCAATAATGAATGAAAATGAATAAACAAAGCAAAAAATAGCCAGGCAGTGATGTCACAATGTCTTTAATCCCAGCACTCAGGAGGCAGAGGCAGGTGGATCTCTGTGAGTCTGACGCCAGCCTGGGCTACTGAGTGAGTTCCAAGACAGCCAAAGCTACACAGAGAAACACTGTCTTAAAAAAACAAACAAAAAAGTGTGTGTGTGTGTGTGTGTGTGTGTGTGTGTGTGTGTATGTATATATATCAAGGTTGTGAAACTGAAGTCATGGTTACAAGAAAAGTCATAGTGCTCTAAATGTCCACACAAGTTGAGTATCATGTCCAAATGCTTTAGGATAAGTATTTCAGATTATTTTTCTCAGATTTTTGGACATATGCACATTCCTAAGATATTTTGGAGATAGAACCCAAGTCTAACATGAAATACATTTATGTTTCATGCGTACCTAATATACATGGCCTAAAGGAAACTTTAGATGGTCTTTTTAGTGTACTTACATACTTACTGAAATTTGTAACATGAGGTCAGTTTGTAGAATTTCCTTCTTGCTGTATCATAGCAGCAATCCAAAGTTTCAGATTTGGGAGCATCTTAGATTTTAGATATTTAGATTAAGAAAGTTCTAAATATTTTTTAGAAACTGAGCATTGATTTATCTAAGCTTCAATCTAAACAAGCTAGTAAGAGAACATTAAATCAGATCCAAAAAATGGGAAATACATCAAATCTTACTTTAAAAACAAACAAACAAAAAAAAAGAAGCAGTAATTAAAAGAAAGACAAAAGGCTGGTGGCACCAAACAGGGGAATCCCAAAGTAGATCTATACACAAAGTACATGACAGAGCCACGGTGGCACATGTCTGCAATCCTAGCACTTAGAGGAGAGGTTTGACAGTAGCCTGCAGTTTGATAGTCTTCAATAAGTAATAAAAATGTGAATTTAAATTTGAAAAATGTTCAAACTAGAAAAGGGGGGAAGTGCCTGATGTATATATAAACAAGACATCAGTGTTCTACAATGGGCAAGAATGTATGTTACTGTCCCTACTTCACATAGGCACTGTGTACAATGGGAAGAATGTGATACTGTATCTACTTCACATGTGCACTGTGTACAATGAGAAGAATGTGGTACTGTATCTACTTCACATGTGCACTGTGTACAATGGGAAGAATGTGGTACTGTATCTACTTCACATACGCACTGTGTACAATGGGAAGAATATGTGGTACTGTACCTACTTCACATAGGCACTGTGTACAATGGGAAGAATGTGGTACTGTACCTACTTCACATAGGCACTGTGTACAATGGGAAGAATGTGGTACTGTATCTACTTCACACATGCACTGTGTACAATGGGAAGAATGTGGTACTGTATCTACTTCACACATGCACTGTGTACAATGGGAAGAATGTGGTACTGTATCTACTTCACATGTGCACTGTGTACAATGGGAAGAATGTGGTACTGTATCTACTTCATATACGCACTGTGCACCATACTCAATCCTTATGTCAAATTTAAAAAAAAATCTCCAATTAAAATTTTATTATATTAATTCAGACTATATCTCAAATTGAAACTAATAGCATCTAATTATGACCGAGTTAAGTTGAATGATACATGAAAATAATATATAAGCTTAAGTTAGTTGATTGTCATCCTATGAAAATGGTCAGCATAAGAATTATATCAAATTAACTATAAAAATACACACTTTTAAGTGCTTCAAATCTGCCATCCTTATTTCCTTTGTAAGGACATTCATCTTCATGCCCACTTTCCTCTCAATATACTAAAGGACAATTAACTATTTAATACTATGATTCCTTCCTTAGCTATCTGAATTTAAACTAGCTTAAAGTAAAATTTATCCAGACATGGCGGCACATGCCTCTAATCCAAGAACTCAAGAGGCACAAGCAAGAGTTTCCCTGTAACTTCCAGGCCAGCCTGGTTCATGCAGGCTTCATATCTAACCAAAGATAGAGAGCAAAGTCCTGTCCCAAAACGCAAACAAACAAGCACACAATTTCTCATCATTAATTGCTTCATTTCTCACCAAATCATCAATTACTCCTGAAATAAAAAGGGTTAGCTTCACATTAAAGTACAACCTAAAGATACTCCAGTTCTTCTAATACCATTCAAGGGTAGATTTTACAGGCACTTTTAAATACTCAGAATAAAACAATTTAAATTACTTATAAAAAATGAAAACCTACAGAGCTTTAGTGCCATCTACTGGACAGCACACCCTATGTTATTTATTCACCAAATTTCATTTTCTAACAAAATTCCAAAGACATATCTGAACTGCCAAGCCCATAAACTACATGATGTGTTAATTAATTCTTAAGATGAATCTGCTCACTTTACTCCTACATCACAGTTAAAACCTAGTCTAATGAAACTGCAAATGTGCTATTCATCCACTCTTCCCAGAGGAAATACAAAACAGACATGGAGATTCAGCAAATGCGGACATAGTATAAGATTTCCTTTTCAAAATCAAAACATTTTACTAAGATTATTTGCCACTCAGCTTGATCCTCAGATCCTCAGAAGCTAAAAGCCAAGGCAGGCAGGCAGGCAGGCAAATATATACATACATACATGTGCACACAGATACACACATATGCATGCATGTGGGATGGGCAGATACAAACCATGTAGAAAAACAATAATATAGTTATTGAACTACACAAACACATTTCTTCAGGAATTAACACACTTTTTGGACTTTTTTTCTTTTATGTATCAAATGCTTCATGAATTTCCATGTCATCCTTACACAAAGATCATGCTAACTTCTCTGTTGTCCCAATTAAACACTTGACATATTTTGTATACACAGGTACAGTCTCATTCTTGAATTTGGAATGGATTACAATTGGGGCTGAGGGAACTTACTGAGGTGCTACACGTCTCCAGTAACGATCAATTCCATGTTTAAAATACAGCACAGCAAGCCATCTTACATTTATATCAAGGGTGTGGTTCGTAAAAATATTCTGCAAACAAAAAACAGTATTAGAATGAACAAGTAATCATTTTAAAATATAACTGACATACTAAAATAAAGCATGGATTTGTCTAACTGCTTTATTTTTTTCAATGTGGGTATGTACTCATGCATGTGTATATGTTCATTGTGTGTATGGTTTCATATGGAAGCCAGAGGACAACCTCAGGTGTCATCTCAGAAATGCCACCCACCTCCTTTGAGACAGGGCTTCTCATTGTCCTAGAGATCACCATTAGGCCAGACAGGCGTGACAGTGAGTTCTGGGACCATCCTGTCTCCAGCTCTACCACACCTGCATTTTTACAGAGTTCTGAGATCAAGCTCGGGTCCTCATCCTGGTGAAGCAAACACTTCACCAACTTTACCAAGTGGCCCTTTGTGTTTGATTTTTGAGAAAATACCTCATGTATCTCGGGCTGGCCTCAAACTTATTATATATCCAATAGTGAGCTTGAATTTCGTGCCTCTACTTCCAGATGCTTGGATCACAGGTATGCACCACCATGCCGAGCTTATGAGATATTGAGATCGAACCCAGGGCTTCATGCATGCTAAGCCTGCACTCTAGCAATTGATCTACAACCTCAGCCCCAGATGTTGTATTGGTTTTGTTTAAATTTCATCACTACATATATATGTGTTTTTCTTAAAATATATACTTCTACAATCTAGACTAAGAAAGCAGGCCTACTGAGCCAGGTGTTAACTGAAACCTGAGCACTCGAATGCTAAGGCAGGTGCATCTCACGTTTCAGGTCAGCTTGAGATACATGGTGAGACCTGGCCAGCCCCCTCCAAGAAGACAGCATACCTATTCAATAGCATTTCACTAAGTTTAATCAAAGATAAATATGTGAAGATTCATATTATTCTTTCAAGTATGCTAGAAAATTTCCTTGATAAAAAAAATCAGAAATATATATGTACATATATATAATTATATATGCACACATACACACAGAGAGAGAGAACACTAACATAAACATGTTCTAATTTAAAAAAAGGATCCAGGCATGTGCCACACACGTATAATCCCAGCACTGAAAAGGCAGAGGCAAGGCAATGGCAGCAAACCCAAAACCAGTGCATGCCAGTCTAGCCAAGGACACAAGATCTTGTCTCAAAATTGAATGAATGAATGAATGAATGAATGAATGAATGAATGAATGAGTAATGCCTCCACAGCACAGACTCAAAGACCCTATGGAGTCAAAGTCCTGTTTGTTAACAACATGTTTGAAATTGTAATGGTTAATCTTGACGGGATCTCAAATCACTGAGGACACAGCCTCCAGGCATATATGTGAGTGATCATCTTGACTAGGAAGCCAAAGGCCATGCCTGGGATGTAGTATTTTGATTCAGTTAACTGGGATGAGAAGACCTACTCGAAAAGTAGGGCCACCATCGCTGGTAAATGTCCTGGGCTGCAGGAACAGGAGAAAAGGTAGCTCAGCTTAACCATTCACTGCGTTCTGCTTCCCGACCACGGATTCAGTGTGTCCAGCTGCTTCAAGCTCCTGCTACAATGCCTTCCCAGCCATGATGGACTATATTTATACTTGAACTGTGATCGAACCTCAATCAACTTTTCCTTCCACAAACTGCTGTTGTTGGTGTATTTTATCACAGCAATAGGAAAAGTAATATAAGAAAAAATAACCTATTCCACAGCAACAAGACTATTTACCAAAGCAATCATGCTTATGGGGCTAGAAAAATGGTTCAGTTAAGAACACTTGTTGCTCTTCCAGAGCACCTGAGTTTAGTCCCCAGAATCCAAACAGAGGCTCACAACTGTCTGTAACTCCTGTTCCATGGGGATGTGATGCAGTTTTCTGGCCTCCGTGGGCACTGCGTACATGTGGTACATATGCATACGTGCAGGCGCACACACTCATAAAATTTAAAAAACAAAAACCAATCGTGCTTACAATGAGTCTGATAGCACTTTCTGTTTGTTTGACCGGGTCTCACCACATACTCTCTACAAAGACCAGGAGGGCTTCAAACTCTTGAGATCCACATGCTTCTATTCTGAGTGCTGGGATTAAAAGTGTGTGCCACCATGCCCAAGATGATAGCACTTTTAAGTGATATAAAGTGAGATGTGATATGAACAATTTATGTTAATTCAACCAACAATCCACACTGTTACTGTTTTGCACAAAGGTGGCAAACTATGAAAACAACTATGCAAGTTAAACCATGCAACATGAGCTTAGTAACCAATGGGGAAATTTCTATTGTCCCATTAAGCTTTAAAAATGTTAGTCCAGGGGATTGGAGAGATGGCTCAGTTGAAGGAGACCAGCTCCCTCTTATTCTCCCAGAGTACTCTTGAGCAGGGAGAAATGAGGAATTTGTAGATAGAACTATATATAGAGAGAGACAGAAAACACAGGATAACCTTGGAAGGGGTCTGGGTCCAAACCTACCAGCCCCTTCTGTCTCTACTAAAGGGCTTTTTAAAGGAATGCCAAGGGGTGGAGCAAAAGACCTCCCCTCAGCACAGCCAAGTATAGACCATCCCAAACACCTGGTGACCATGCACGTGGACCAGCCATCCCCTAATGCAGCCCTGCTGTGTAAAGCAAGCTCAGATCTTAATAGAAAACATTTGCTGGCCGCCAGGTGGCAGTGGCACACGCCTTTAATCCCAGCACTCGGGAGGCAGAGGCAGGCAGATCTCTGTGAGTTCAAGGGCAGCCTGGTCTACAGAGAGAGAGCCAGGACAGGCACCAAAACTACACAGAGAAACCTGGTTATAAATACTTGTTAATCTAGCAGAGGGCGTGGATTTAGTTGCTAACGACCTTATCAGGTGGCTCACAAATGTCAATAATTCCAGGAGGATAAAATGCCCCCTTCTGGTCTCTGTGGGCACCAGGAATACACATGGTGCACATACACACGTGCAGGCAAAACACTTGTACATGTAAAACAAACAAAACAGAAAATCTTGGTCCAGGCCAGGCATGGTGGTACTTGTCTTTAGTTGTAGCACTTAGGAGGCAAAAATAGATGGATTTCTGTGAATTCCAGGCTAACCTAGACTACATAACAAGTTCCAGGCCTTTCACAGGGGTTGCCTAAGACAAAAAACCACAAATATTTACATTATGATTCATAACAGTAGCAAAATTAAAGTTATGAAGTAGAAATGAAAATAATTGTATCATTTGGGGTCACCACAACACGAGGAAGTATATGAAGACATCACAGCATTAGGAAGGTTGAGAACCACTGCTCTAGAGTGATTCACCATAGAAGCAGAAGACATGCACACAGTGTTTTATACAAATGTCTACATACACAAGCTAGGTATGGTGGTATATGCCTGTAATCCTAACATTGGGGAGCTAAGACAGGAGGATCACTGAGTTTGAAGTCAGCACCTGCTATAAACAAGAAACTGTCTCAATCCCTTCCCACAGAGTCTACATACACAAACACGTATACACAAATAGAAGTATTTTTGAAAATATAGCAATATGGCAATTAATGTATAAATAACTCAAAACAAAATGCAAAAATAGAAGCACAGGAAAAATAAACTTAAGCAGTTATTAATAATTCATATATTCACTCAGGAGGTAAGAGGATATAAGAGGAATAAGGGGTTCAAGACTGGATTAGGCTACATAAGACCCCCGCCTCAAAAACAAAACAAAACAAAAAAGCAAAAGAGAAAATATAAAAGATCCTGTCTAAAAAAAAATTTAAATTTCTAGATGGAAAACTACAATGTTTTGCTAGTCATGAGGGTACATGTCTTTATTCTATCACCCAGGAGGCAGAGATAAGCAGATATCCCTTTATTGATGGCCAGTCTGGTCTACATAACAAGTTCCAGGTGAACCAGGGCCACACAGTGAGACCCTGTCTACATACACACACACATACACACACACACACACACACACACACACACACACACACACGTTTAATTAAATTACAATAAGAATAATAAGAAACTATTTAAAATGTTGCTTCATCAACAAATAATTGTGAAGCACCCTCATGAGCCCTACATTACTATGATGATAGCAACAATGGCAGCCAAATCTTTGGATCAGTTTGAATAAACTGCCAGTAAATCTCCATACTTAAAGAGCTATTAAAATAGTGGTGTCTCACTTTATTAAATAGACTCTTTCCAGCACTACTCACCAGCAACACCGAGTAAAACCCTGGCTGTGTCTCCCACTGCTTCAGCTGCTCCTCAGCTGGCTTTAAAACAGCCGTGTCCTGACTGGTGGCCTGCGTTAAGACCTGAAGAACTACAGAGCTGGCACTATTGAGATCCATGGACGCCTGCAATGAAAAGAGAGCACACCTGAGTACACATGTAGGCATTACAAAAGTGGACAGTGACACGGACAGAGGAAAAGGTTGAGGGTTTGAAAACCACTTTCACCTCATCTACTCACCTAGTGTCTGACTACACCATGACTTAGAACTCCCGTAATTCCAATTACTTAAATCGATACATTTCTAAAGGAAATTGCTTTTTATTGTTTCATAAATAAAATAAAAGTGAGACTGGAGAGCCCACATACATAATACCTCACGTTTCCAAAATTTTAAAGATAAAATGCAAATGTGAAACATACAAAATGGACAGAGAGAGAGAGAGAGAGAGCGAGAGCGAGAGAGAGCGAGAGCGAGAGAGAGCGAGAGCGAGAGAGAGAGAGAGAGAGAGAGCGCGAGCGCTGAAATCTAATGCCTTATGTCTTGGTATCTGGAGCTGAGAGTTAGGTAGGTATTCGATCATCAGCATGGATCCCTCATGCTCTTATAGTCCAAATGCACCTATAAGAGGACATCAGAGAGCTACTTTATTCTTTCTGCCATATAAGGATTCAATAAGAAGTCTGCAACCAGCAGATGGCCCTCATCAGTATCCAACTAGCCAGCACCCTGAGTTCAAGGCCAACCTGGGCTATATAATGAGACCCTGTCTCAAACTAGAAGCAAGGCCAACAGGATGGTGCAGAGGATCTACCACCAAGCCTGACGTGACCTCCATTCAATTCCCAGGACCAACATGGTTCAGAGAACTAACTCCCAAAAAGTAAGCTGTCCTCTTAATTGTATCTTATCTAACAAACCATGAACTACATAAAGTTTGGAAATATGTATTCTTCATTTATATCTGCCACCACAGCTCATCACAGCATAAAGCAAGCAGGATGCTCACCTGCGCAGGGACGGCACTGCCTCCACTGAGTTGGGCCTGCCTACATCAATTACTAAGCGAGGGAACTCCCCACAGACATGCTGATAGGGCAGCATGATGAAGGCAATTCTTCAGCTGAGGCTCCCTCTTCCCAGGTGACCCTAGTTGTGTCAAGTTGACAACTGAAGTGAAGCATGCTAACCCTCAACTCAGATTTCCTAATGTCTGACAGCCTTAATCCTCCAAGGGTGACACACCATATCTGGCCAAAGACTTCATTTATTTAACAGCTATTTTTCATTACTCTTTGCCAGGTACTGTTCTAGTTTCCAGGATATACTCTGAGCAAATTTAAGTCCCTGTTCCCTGGCCATTAAATTCAAATCAAGAGGCTGTACCATAATGGTCTATACATACTAACTTCTGTTAAATGAATGAAATCTCTGGCCAAATATGGTGTGTCACATTTGAAATCCCAGAACTCAGAAGACACAGAAGATCACTTCCAGTTCGAGGCCATCACGATCTATGTAGCAAGTTCCAGACTACCAAGGGCTACATAGTAAAACATGATCTCAAAACACAAAACAACAACAAAAAGTAATCAATTTTTGAATAAATCCTGATCTCTACATATAGTTATGTAAAGCCACATAAAGCAGCCAAACCTCTCCTTTTTCAATCTTCCTCAATCTAACCTTCACAGAACATAATATTGCTGATATCAATCCCTGATAGTTCCACATAATCACAGTCAAAATGAAACAGCCTCTTCTGGCCATGCACCACTCTGAAAGAAATATAGTAAGGGAATCTTTGCATTCAATTCTACAACGGGAAAAAGACAAGCTAAAATATACTGTAAAGATGTGGTAAGCATTATGGAGGAAGAACTCACAAGCTTACACTATAGCAGACTTAGCAGAGGCTTTCCCTCAGAGGAAGGAAACAGCATAGTCTTGAAAGTTGAGTAAGAGTTCCCTAGATGAGCACATGCTGTGGCTATGTCAGACAGGTAATGCGTATATCCCTGGCATAACAAGATCCAAATTTATTTTAATCCAATTACTTTCGAAGAATTATAGTTTAGCATGACAGAGCAAGAGTCAAGGACAGGGACTGTGGTGATGTGAATGAAAATGTCCCCCATAGGCCCACTGGGATTGGCACGCTAGGAGGTGTGGCCTTGTTGAAGTAGGTGTGGCCTTGTTGGAGGAAATATGTCACTGAGGGTGGGCTTTGAGATTTCACAAGTTCAAGCCAGGCCTAGTGGCTTACTCTCTCTTCCTGCTGCTGCTGCTCTAGATGTAGAAATCTCAGCTCCTTCTCCAGAACCATGTCTGCCTGCATGCTGCCGTGCTCCCCACCATGACAATAATGGACTAAATCTCTGAACTGTAAGCTAGCCCCAGGGAAATGTTTTCCTTTGTAAGAGTTGCTGTTGTCATGATGTCTCTTCACAGCAACAGAACCTAAGACAGGAATTTATAGAAAATTAAATGTATCTACACCTTGAAATGAGAACTGCCAACCTCCAGAACTAATAGAAAACAAGTTTCTAGTGTAATATACCTCATCTGTAGGTAACACAGCAAGAAGGACTTGAAAGAGTGAGAACAGAAGGTCAAAAGTTATTAGTCTCTGCAGGAAACAGGAAAGCACTACTAGGAACACACAGAATTACTAGGTTCCACACCTACTGTTTTAAAAATGTCGTAATAAAGACCAGAAACTGAGCTTTTACCCACTGAGGAGTCAGTGAAAACAAGGAGATTAAGAGCTTGGAACAGGGACGCCTTTAATCCCAGCACACAGGGAAGGAGCCATCTCCGTGGGACGCAACCAGAATGGATCTGAACACTCTGCCTGAGGCCAACCCAGGGCCCAGCTGCCGATCCTGCGAAACCCAACAACTTGGAGGTGTTAGTGAGATTGCCCTACTAAACAACCTGCTCAGCTGAGATTCATTTGGGAGAGGATTCAGAATCCTACAGTCTGCAGTCTGAGGAAACAAGATCAGCTGAGGAGTTGACAAATGAGCAAAACGGGACCTGAGAACACAAAAGAAGGTGCTGCCCAGCCACCGAACCAGATCACCAAAATCATAAGCCTACCTACCCTACACCGACTGGGAATAGCTAAGCCCCCATCTCCGGACCAGCCAATCAGGTCTCTAGCCCCCAGGCCCTACCCATCTGAGTTCCAGGGACCAGACAGCTACCTTTCCCTGCTCCCCCACCAAAAAAAAAAAAAAAAAGTCCATTGTTGGGAGTCGTGTGTTTGCAAGATATATTAGTGAATAGTCACAAAGATTACAGGAGTAACCAATCACTTTTTGATAAATTTAAGGCCACTCCATGAGATGGAAGCTGACACTGCTAAGGGGACCAAATCCTGAAGACTAGATAGGTCATGAGCCTGGGGGAAAACCTATGACTATTATTCTGTTACAGGGAGGACACAGCAATAAAATGACTCCTAATAACATACTGCTATAGCCATACATCAGGGCCTCGCTCAACCCCATCAGAGAAGCTGCTTCTTGCAATAGACAAGAATTAACAGAGACCTACAACTGGACAATGTTCAGAAAGTGAGACTTTGGAGCACTCAGTCCTAAATAGGATGTCTTCATCAAGACCTCAAAGCCTGGGAATCTATGGAGAGGAGGCAGCAGAAAGACTGAAAGAGCCAGAGGTGATGGATGACTCTAAGGAGAGTGTTTTCCAGATATCAGAATTTATGCACATGGGAACTCACAGAGACTGTGGTAGCATAAATAAGAAATGCACAGCTTCAAGCCAGACCATGTCCTAGCACGGGGGGTGGGGGGATGGGGGGATGGACATGGGGTTCCATCACTAACCAATATGCTATCTGCAACTGACACTTGCTGCCAAAGGAAAAATCTCCTTTCTCTAATGGAGTACTAATGAGTATATCAAAAACACTCCAGAGCTTGCCGAACACAAACAAACACAATAGTATTTTATAAACTTTTCAATTCATTTTGCTTTGTTTTGGCATTTTTTGTCTTAATAGTATTTTGCCTATTTGTTTTTATTTTTTGTGTGTGTGGTTTTTGTTTGAGGGGTGTTTCTCGAATGAGTATGTGTATGTGTGTGTATGTGTGAGAGAGAGAGAACACATAAAGTTGGATAGATAAAGAGGTGGAGGGGATATGGGAGGAGTCGGAGGAAGGGGAAAAACATAAAATATATTGTGTGAAAATTTAATTTAAAAAAAAAATGAAAGAAATGTTCATTGTTGGGCTGGAGAGATGGTTCATCAGTTCAGAGTAATGGCTGCTCTTTGCAGAGGACCAGAGTCTGATTCCCAGGACCCAAACAGTGGCTCACCACTATCTCTAACTCCAGTTCCAGGAGATCCAACATCCTCTTCAGGCCTTCCCATCAGGCACACACATGGGACACAGACATATATACAGACAAAACATTAATACAAATGAAAATAAATAATTTCCTTTTAAAAAATTGTTCACTGAATTCCTACCTGTCATTCACAAGTGTTTTGGGATAGTTTTGATACAATAAACCCTGACAGTGACCAGCAAATAGGACCAGGAAAAGCAATAGGATGAATCAGAAATGGAGTTATAAATACAGATATGTATGATCTTATAACATTACCATATCTGAACCCATTTCTTTGACCAAATGAATCAGAATTAATAAGCAAAACACTTCAAATTAAATAGTGATGAGCTTTTACACACACACACACACACACACACACACACACACACACACTCCAACTTTCATTGATCAAAGTAGTACATCTTAAACTTTACTGAAGATTCCTATAATCTGGATATCTTATTAAAATGCAGATTCTTCGTAAGTTATTAAACAAAAACATGATTGCTAGGAATAGAATACATCCCTATGAGTCAATGGTCAGGGAGGCCCAAGACTCCCAAAAGAATACAGGCAAACTGCCACTACTATTGGTCACTCCCTAGAAGGGGAACAAACGTAGGTCCATGTTGCTAAAAAATTAAAAATAAAAAAAAGTCACATGCCTCACTCACAAGGTAGAGAGAACTCAAGCTAGAATTGGACTGGACGCTCCCTCTCGGCTGACTAGCTCTCACAGTCCTAGAAAGAGCTATGCTGGCTGCTGGGGAAGAACTGTCATCAACAGTCTTATGCAGCTGTGAGCCCTGTGCTCAGCAATACTAAGAGCAGAGGCAAGACACGCCCAGTGCCACAATAGTGGTAAGTCTGTCTCAGGGCTAACCAACTGCAGTCTGATTGAATTTGATGCCCACTCCACAGGAGGGAATTCACATATGGTACTGTAAACCCAGTCAAACACCCATGGCTGGAGAGGCTAGAGGTTCTAGAAAGGAAGCCACCTCTGCTGTTTTCCAAAATGGGCATGATGTACTTATCAAAACTGCCTTCTAAATAACGGTTTATGCCTATGGGTTTGTGTTGCTATCTGCTTTGGTCAGAGAAGCTTTTTGCAATGATCAGCAGTGACTACAGAGACTCATAAATCCGTCAAAGTACCGAGACTAAATTATTGTTGAATACCCAGTCACAAATATGACATCTATGACGCCGATTCCAAGGTTCAGAGAACATCATGAAAGAAGGAGCAGAAAGGCTCTAAGAGTCAGAAGAAGCAGGGGTGCGGGTGGGTGGAGTGCTAACTACTGTCCTCTTGACTACCAGCACAAAACTACTTGCTAGATTTGCAGGACAGTGATGCTCTACAAGCATGAGGACCTGAGTTCAGATGCCCAGCACCTATGTAAAAAGCTGAGCATGGATTCACACGCCTATAACCACAACATGGGGGAGGAAGCGAAATCACGTAGATCATGAATGAGCTTGCTTGGCCACTCAGGCAGCCTAGCTTAAATGGAAACAATTGGTTCCATTCAAGGAAACAACACCCATTCTTCACGTGCAAGCACAACACGGGATAGGAAGCGAAATCAGGTAGATCATGAGAGAGCTTGCTTGGCCAGTCAGCTCGCTTAAATGGAAACAATTGTTTCCATTCAAGGAAACAACACCCATTCTCCTGTAGCCTCCACGTGCAAGCACAAGCTTGCACCTCTCTCTCCCTCAATCCCTCCCTCCCTCCCCCCCCCCCTCTCTCTCTCTCTCTCTCACACACACACACACACACACACACACACACACGCCACACAGATCACAAGTCTATCAACACCCTGCTATGGAATGGGGAGGGGCTCATGAGCTCCCTCCTTGAGGATTTACAGTCAAGAAATGATGGGGGGGGAGGGGAATGGTGTAGCCACTGGTAAAAGATCCATGAAAGTGTAAACAAATCTTCACCAACATTCCTATAAACAATCCTAATTAATATCATAGGAAAGAGACAGAGAGACAGAGACAGAAACAGAAACAGAGAGACAGACATGAAAATAGAAAAGGAAGGGTATTAATGGAAGAGGCACAAGAGAGTAATGGGGTGAATATGATCAATGTACATGTATGAAAATGCCACAATGAAATCTATTATCATGTAGAATATATGCTAATAAAAAAACATGTTTTAAAAATACCTCAGTATGTAGATTCTGTTTCAGTAACTTTTCAACTGAGCTAGAAGTGTATATTTTTACTAAACTCCCAGATTTTGAGGGGCAAGAATACAGAACACTAATTGAACCTATCCAGTATAAAGCTTATAACTGTAGGCTTATTGGTAGTCAGTCTCATGTTTAGAAAGTCAAACAAGCAACACTCCAGAAGCACACCTGCAAGAGATGTGATGAGCCATTCTGTAAAGCACCCTGGAATTAGCTGACGACACCCACCACACGCACACAGTCCGAGTCTGGGGGACTACAGTGCAGCGGCAAAGTGCTTGAATAACATGTGCCATTCCTTGGGTTCTCTAACACCACAGAAAAAGAAAACAAAAGACAAAAATGAAGATGCAGAAACAGCTTAGCGGAAAAACATGTGCAAGGCTCTGGGTTCAGTCCCAACACTGCAAACATGAAATAAAGATAAAAAATATAAAATTACCAACAGAAATACTACATTAAGCCTAATGTGGTAGCACACACAGCACTGGGGAGGAAAAAGGAGGCAGATCTCCATGAGTTCAAGTCCAGCCTGGTCTACATATGAAGTTCCACACCAACCAAAGCTACACAGTGAGAGCCTGTCTCAAAAACAATGTTAATAATAATAAATTAGACGGAAGATTAAATATACACACATGCAAAACAAACATCAAGAATCAGCTAATCTGGACTGGAGAAATGGCTTGGCAGTTAAGAGCACTTGCTGCTCTTCCAGAGGACCCAAGTTCGGTTCCCAGCATGTATGTCAGGTAGCTCACAACAGCCTGTAATTCCACTACCAAAAGATTCAACACCCTCTTCTGCCTGCGCCAGCACTAGCACACACATGACATAACCATACACACACGGACAAATGCACACATTAAGATTAAAAGAAAAAATCTTGGGAAAAACTCAACGAATCAAACAGTACCTTTCCCTAAATATGTCTTTTTATTCTGGAGAAACATCTTCAGTATATTTTAAATCCAAAAGCTGCAAGCATTATTCTGCCTTCTAGTTTGGTTCTGAATGTAAATACATTCATAATATCACAAAATCTAAAGACTTTTGTTTAATTACCAAATAATTTTTGCACGCTTCAGAACCTCCAATCGTATTACTACATCCAAATTCCTCTCTCAGAATTGTCTTTTTGCTTTAAGAAGTGTAATCAGGGCAGAGAACACCCTTCTGCCCTATAGCTGTAACACATGTCCACAAGCTACTGCCATAATTAAACTGTTTGCACCAGCCCCTGTGCTAGATACCATCACAAAACATAAAGGGGGGAAAAAAAGCCTACAATCTTATCACAACCAACAGATTCTAATTTTACAAAAATTGTCCTCGGTGTGGAACAACGATGTAAGGAAAAGCTATCAAGCCTTGAGTACTTCATCTAATGGAGTCATTCCGCCCTTAACCAAAGAAGAGGAATTTTAAATAATGTGAAAATGGAAGAGAGAAATCCCTATCCATGGGGGGTTACAAATATGGTTGCAAACTGCTCTTCCTTGCCTCCTTCTAAATAACAAGCAAATCTTAAAGGCGCTATCGCATACAACAGAGCTCCTTTGATGTGTGGTAAAGAGGTATGCCAATTACAACCTTGGCACCAGGAGCCAAATTATCATTCTTTGCTATTTACGCAAATCACTTTGTTGCACGATTATCTCGTTCACCACTTAATAAGAGGACTAAGGGAAATTGGCAAAATGCTATGGGCATCGACATAATTTTGCTGAATCACAAATATTCCCAAATGTTTAAAGCTGCAGGAGTCGCCGAGCTTGAGCACTGGCGGCCATACCTCAGAATTAATCTCCTCTCAAAAAAAAAAAAAAAAAAAATGTTTAAGTCTTTTTCCTTAAAAGAGAAGGAAAGGTCTAATGTTTCAAGGTTTCACAGCACTGCTTCCACAGCAAGGTCGCCTGGACAGTTACCAACAAGCACTGGTTTTAGTGGGAGAAGCACGTTCTCTTGCACTGTCCAACCCCAAGCCTCCAAGGACAAATACACCCACCTCCTGGCCGGCGACAGGGGGACACAATGGCTTTGCTTAGCCTGTCACTCAGACCCTGCCAGCCCGCACCGTGGACCCAGCAATGTCAGGCTTCCCGCAGCCCGGGAACCCGTGGTCCCCGAGGCTCCTCCAGGGCTCGAGGGCCCGCGGACGCGGCGCACACCGCAGGTGGACCCGCGTTCCGCCCTCGGCTGACGGGGTCTCGCTGCCCAGCCCACTCCTCCCTTCCACCCGTGCGCCTCGCGGCCCGGCCTCACCGTGTGCTTCGGTCCGGAACAGCCCGGCCCGCCCCTTTCCACTTGTCCACACGAAGCGGCGTTGGTTGCTTCCGCGCCCCCACGCTGCTAGTCCACACGCTGCCGCCTACTGATGCCGAAAACGGCTTCTAGGAACGCGCCATGTTCCGTGTCGCCACTCCAGACGACGCGGGCGCGCTAAAATGACGTCACAGATTCCCGGC
>CABHPR010138575.1:3195-21322 GCA_902168415.1 Peromyscus melanophrys
TATCTATCTATCTATCTATCTATCTATCTATCTATCTATCTATCTATCTATCTATCTATCTATCTATCTCTGAGAGAGAGAGAGAATGGGAATGACAAGAAGGGGTCAGGGATAAGACACTCCCAAGCACCTGCCCCTAGTGACCAATATCTGCCAGTCAGACTCCACCTCCTAAGGTGCTCAGAACCTCCCCAAATAGTACTACCATCTGGGGATCAGCTCCCTGGCACATGAACTTTTTTTTCGAGGAACAAAATATATCCAAACTGCATGGTGACATTAAAATCATATCAACATCTGTATATGATGCCACAGGTGGTACTGGATTGAGCTGTACCTCAGGACTAAAGGTGTAACAGGGAAGAGGGCTCCATAAAGGGGTCATCAACCCTCTTAGTAAGAAGGTCACACCCACAGGAAGCCTCTTACTTATATGTCAGTCACCAACTGACTGAATGCCCAAGTGGGTGTTTGTTGGTGAAATGGTGACCTACTCAGGCCATGGTTTGAGTTGAAAATGGACTCTCACTGCTTAGACTAAAGGCCTTGGAGATGAGTGGGTTGGGCTGGACCATTTTAGGGAGTGCCATCTGCTCTCGCTTTCAGGACATAGCAACCCTGTAGGGATGGTGGTCTGCATTCTCTATCCAGTCCTCATCGCTTTTCTCACTGGAGAAAACTGGTTAGTGCTGGATTCCAACCATCCTATTGCAAATTTGGCTTTTGCCTCAAAAGACTATGCCATGTGAGGTGATGTTGGCTTCTCTACAAAGATGGTGAATGGAAACTGCTTTAGCTTCTGTGTCTGGATGCATATAAAGTGAATTGCTTTTGAACTTGTGGTCATGGCAGCATTTAGCAAGATTATGGTGAGGAGGTGCTGCTCATCTCCACCTTTGGTCTTTTAGGGCTAATGTTTTCTATCTGGTGAGTTTGCACAGAGAGAAATTCTGCACCACAGTGTCTGCATTCAAAAGAGACCCAGCCTTTAAAGTTTGTGTAGGGGACTTAGACATCTCATACCACCTAACTTAACAGACAGAACACATGCATTATTGTTTCACAGGTTCAGTGTCCCTTTCCAGCATGCTTGGGACCAGAAATGTTTCAGGTTTTTCTTTATTTTAAAGAATTTTGGAATACTTGTATAAGCATAATGGGATATCTCAGTGGTAAGACTTAAATCTAATCGGGGAATCCATTCACATTTCATATATGCTTTATGAAATATATAGCCTTATCTCAAATATTATTAAGGATCAGCCTTATTAATCTTCTTCCCAGGGGCCCAGGAGAAAAGCTATGAACGGTGAGAATTATTTTTGGGAAAAGAATCTAAGTACATCGAGCTCTTTTGTCCATCTACTTTATTCCTCTGGGATAAAATTCTGTCTACACAGCTTCAATCCTGCTCTCATGCCTAGCTCCTTTCTTGCCTGATTTCTCTCTACACTTACCTGCGGTCCCCTCTAAGTTCTAACTTAATTCTCTCATCTTAGTTCTGCCCCATCTAGGTTCTCATCCATCTAGTTCTTTCCCATCTCAGCTCCTCTCCCATCTCCTTCTCTCTCATCTTGTTCTTCCTCATCTTGTTCTTCCCCCCTCTAGTATTCTCTTCTAGCCTTTCAATTTACTTCTTCCCCATCTCATTTCATTCCTCTTCAGTTCTTACCCGTCTAGTTCTTCCATTCTCTTCTTTGTCTCATCCTTCTCTGAAAATAAAACTGCCCTTTTATCCCTTTGACCTTTATCTTTCCAAGTTATCTCTGCTCCTGCCATTTCTGGTGAGTGTGTTTAGCTGCTAGGCAATTTGGCTAGGCAACTTCCATCACAGCTAGATGTACCTGTAAGTTGGAATCCTTTAGTTCTGAGTTCATTGTTAAGGGTGGATCTAAAACTAAAGATAAGGTTTTGGAAAGGAGAAGGTTAAGCTTAATTAGTACATCTGCCAGGCCTTCTCAAACAGATAGTCTGGATGCTTAAGTCTGTTCTTAGAGAGTACAGAGGTATCTTTGATAAGATACTTTCATCCATCTGGGGATGGTCCTGGCCAGATGCTGCTAATGACAATAATTACAGCAAGGCCTGAAATTAGGGATCCTGGCTGTGTTACTGCTCAGAAGGTTATCTAAATACTCCATTAGTAGAGGGGAAATTGTGCCCAAAGCATAATGGAAAAGCTACAATAGCACATGAGAAATTCATAGTAGGAAATGGCTGATAATCAAAAGCCAAATATCACCAAGGCTCCTTGAGCCCCAGCTTGACCTCTGGAAGGCCCTTGGCTTCTTCCAGGTATTAGCTTGTCATAATCAGCTGAAATCCCACTTCATATATTTTTGCGGCTTGCTGCAGCCTTAAGTAATATTTTATGGAATATTTCTAATAATTTTATCCATGAAACAAAATCTCAAGGTATGGAAATTTGTGATATCATGTCAGTACTCAAAAGGTTTAAGATTTAGTACTTGTTACAGTTTGAATATGAAATGCCTGTATATTAGAGGATTGATTATGAACTGATGAGATTTTGAGAAGTTATTGGACCAGGAGGGCTCTGAATTTATGAATGGATAAGCCCACTGATGGATTCACAATTCGGTGGCACTTTGGGGAGGCAACGGAAATGCTAGAAGGAGGGACCTGATTGGAGGAAGCAACTCCCTTTCTCTCTCTGCTCCCTCTCTGCCTTGGGGGATCTGCCACTTGCTCCCCTCTCGTCCACGATGCTCTGCTTCACTGCAGGCTCAGAATCAACAGAACCACAGACTATGGACTGAATCCTCTAAAGCCGTGGGCTGAAGTGCATCTTTCTGTCCTTCAGTTGCTTAGGTCATGTGTGTCGTCAATGAGAAAGCTAACCCAGCTGCTTTTCAGATTTGGGATAAAGAATGACTTGTTTTGGGCTGGACAGACGGCCTAGCAGTTAACGGCTTTTGCTACACTTTCAGAGGACCTGAGTTCCCATCTCAGTGCCCTTATCAGGCTGCTCACAAGTCCCTGTAACTCCAGCTCCAAGGGACCTGACACCTTCTTCTGCCCTCCATAAGTACCCACATACATGTACACACACACACACACACACACACACACACACACACACAACAACAACAACAACAACAACAACAATAATAAAAACAAATCTTTAAAAAGAATGCCCAATTTTCATTAAAGCCATGTCCTGCTCAGTGTGTAGAGCTAAACACCGAACTTCTCCTTTTAAAATGTTTATGCCAGGGGCTAGAGAGATAGCTCAGCAATTAAGAGCCCTTGGGGCTCTTGTGGAAGACTCAGGTTCAGTTCTCAGAATCCACATGATCTCTCACAACCATCTGTAACTGCAGATCCAATGCCCTCTTTTGATCTCTGTTGGCTGCAGGCACACAAATGATGCACACAGAGGCAAAACACTCACACACATATAATAAACTAAATGAATATAAAAATATCTAAATCTTGATTTCAGCTTTAGAACTGGGAGGTTGGAAGGACCTAGGCATCAGCGGTCTGAAAGATGCCCGGGTAATAAGTAATTGTGCTTTGGTGAGCAAGCGAGGAGGAAGAATCCTGGTTCCACAGACAGCTAAAGAGCCTCCTTCATTCCATTCCAGAGAGGGGGGCTGCAGAGAGGGCAGGAAGAGCCATATTCTTCTCGGGTGGACACCAGGGAGGCTAAGGGGTAGATGCACTATAGATACCATCATCCTCCTCTTCCTTATCACTTTTGGAGAGTTCTTCCAGAAGCAGAATCCTGGAAGGATTCTGGTGTACACTATGGAAGGAGGTCAGCACTAACGAAGAGATGGATGGAGATGGGGCAGGTGTGGGCTTGCCAGAGGCTGTCTTCATATATGTGGCTTTAAGATGGAAGCAGTGATTCACTGCCCACTGTAGGAGGGAGGTGCCCGTGAGGCAAGGTCCTTGTTTAAGGATGACCTATGTTTAATTCAGGATATTTGGATACTCCCCTCTAGAAGGTAAGGTTTCACCTCATGTCTGTTTGCGTATTCTCTCTTCCTGCTCATGAATATTGATTACTCTGTGGTGGTGCTGTCCCAGCCTAGGGCATTAGCCCTGCTCTGGTTTTCTCCCCTGGAAGCCCTGGGTTAATGAACCCTGTGGCCTGCCAACTAACTGTTCTCTCCAGGAAAGCCAATGAGTGTTTACTTTTTGTCAAATTTTCAGGGCACTAGGAGTCTTGAAAGGAGGAGTTCAGAGACACCCTTTGCCTTTCTGGAGATGGCGACAGAGGGATTTTGGGCTCTGACTTCCTTGCTTCCTTGTTCTGAAGTACTCGCTTGGCTTTGCATTTCAGAGACAAAAGCCAGTGCTCCTGAGTGATGTGGTTTGGGACTGCATGCTCCTGAGAATGGTTCACCTAGAGGGACTTTGGCCCAAGAAGGCAGGAAGGGCTTGCCCTGATGGTCAGATCATGCGAGACCAACCTGAATGTAGTTGGAAGCTGGGATGAGGGGTACTGGTTATCTCCCTGTGGGCTCCAAGGAGGTCTAGGCCTGTGGTTCAGTGATTAGCACAGCCAAGGCCAGTCGACTGATGCCAAGAGTGGCCACCTGAGGATGGGCCTGTGTCCTTTGTTCTAAGAGCAACATCTTGATTTGATCACTGAGGAGACCGTTATGGGTTCCATTCCACTGAACCCCAATTTTTTTAAATCAGATTCTGATCACATTGCCTGGTGGAAAGTTGGGGGCAATGAGGGGCCTCTTGTGGCCAAGAGGGTCCTGGGGAGATAATAATCCTTGTCATCTCAGAACAAGCTGTGCTGACTCCTGACTATGTATAGGACAAAGAGACCCGGTCCTGCTGGTGTGTGTGGTAGCTGGGGAACCAGAGTCTCCTGGCTGTCACTCCCAACCAGGACGGTGAGAAGTCCTGATGCTCTGGCATCTCAGCTTCATCCATGCATCCTGAGCAACCAGCTGTTACTTCACCACTGTGAATCTCCACTAACCACAGAAATGGGCAGAATGAGGAAAAGGATTCCTCAGATGCACCCACAGCTTTGGAAGTTGAGGGAGGGTAAGGAAGCAGGGACCAGCTGTGGGCAGCAGGAGGCGAGCAGGACACTTCAAAAGGTGTTGTTAGCCTGAGAGGGGTGCAGATATGGGAGAGGAAGCGGGCTGTGGGTCCCAAGATGCTCTGGGGTGCAGTTCTTTTCTTTTCCTTATGGAACAACGTCTCTTGGCCTTGCTGACTCAGGCTCCTTGTCACCTTGACAAGATGAGTGACTATTACTCACTGCCTGGAGGCCTGGGCCATTAGGACCTAGTTCATGTAGCGTAAAACAAGTGAACAAGTGCTGTAAGCATTGGTTCCCTGTGCCTCCTTCTGTGGAAATGCAGTGCCTAGGGCACATGAACACGAGGGGAAAATCTTGAGCTCTGTCCACAAACCAGGTATCTGTGAGAGTGGCCTATCTCCTTAAGGAACTGGCTCCCAGGGCCGGGCTGGGTTCCTGGGTATCTCTGGAGGAGGAAATGAACCCCATTCCCCTCTCAGTCACTCTGCATCTCTTACCCCTTCACCCTCCACAAGTGTCACAACCTTCTAAGTACTCTCTCTGTGTCCTGACATCTGTTTTCCTTCACCAAGGTGCCAGGCCTTGGATGCCTGTGCCAAGCTGCAAGAGAGCGCAAGTAGAGCAGGTCCAGGCCTGAGCTGGGAGTGGAGCAAGGCAGGAACAAGGTCAGGAGCTGGCAAGGTTGACACGACCCTGAGCCAGCAGCTTCAGGCTCCCTAACTTGGACCCTACTGCTTAGAACACTGCTTGTGCACACAAGTAAGAGCCAAGACCCAAGAGCTGAGGCAGGGCCTGCCTCTTGCAAGAACTCACCTGGCATCAACTGGCTTGTGTTTCCAGGTCCTTGTTGTTCAGGCTGGGACACTGAGTCCTCTGTGTTCATTAGTCTATGTTAGCTCTGTAGAAGTTGCTGAGTCTTCCTTTGTGCTCAGCCTTTTCAGGTGTCAGTTCTATCCTAAAACAACTGTTAGAGAGAATATCTCCACACTGCAGAAAGGCACACTAAGGTACAGAGGGTAAGCCACATGCTCAGTCACTGTCTGTGGTAGTTTGAATGTAATTGGCATCCATAATCTCATAGTGGCACTATTAGGAGGTGTGGCCTTGTTGGAGGAAGTGTGTCACTGTGAGGAGTGGGCTTTGAGGTTTCCTATGCTCAGGATACCACCCAGTGTTGCAGTCGACTTCCTGTTGCCTGCAAGATGTAGGACTCTCAGTTATTCCTCCAGCACTGTGTCTGCCTGCACACCGCCATGCTCCCTGCCATGATGATAATGGACTGAACCTTGAAACTGTAAGTGAGCCCCTCTCAATTAAATGTTTCTTTATAAGAGTTGCAGTGGTCATGGTGTCTCTATCTATAGCACTGTCTAAGACTGTATAGCGCTAAGGCACCATCTACAGCATCACATTCACCCTTACACCTTGACCCCATAAGCCAAGATGGTGCTTAATAACTGTTTGGGGGGCTGGAGTGAGGGGATGGCTCAGCAGTTAATAGCACTTACTCTTCCAGATCACCCCAGTTTGCTTCCCAGTACCCATGTCAGGCAGCTTACAATTTCCTATAACCTGAGCTCCAGTGGCTCCAACACCTCCTTCTCACTCTTGGTGGTACCTGCACACACATGGCATATACTCACACAGACACACATATACATATTTTAAAAAAATCGAGAGGCTGGAGGGATGGCAGAGCAGTTAAGAGCGCTTGCTACTCTTTCAGAGGATCTAAGTTCAGTTTCCAGAACCCATGTTGGGCAATTCACAATTGCTTGTAACTCTAGCTCTAGGGGATCTGACACCCTCTTCTGGCTACTCTCTTCAGGCACACACACACACACACACACACACACACACACACACACACACAAATATAATAAAAAACTAATATTCAAAAGATCTGTAAACGTTAGGCAAGCTGGGTTGAATTGGTGACCTGTACCACTGGGGCTGTTGGTAACTACTTTTGTTCAGGGGACCTATGGTTTTCAGGGTGACTGTTAATGCCTGCTGTGTAGATGCTATTCTGGCACCAGGGTGAGGGACCTCCCTTTCATACAGCCCCCAACACTTCAATTTGAAGATTGCCCCACCTCGGTGCTGTCCAGTCTCGGCCGGAGCAAGTTTGTGGCCGCCCCTCATCTACCCTCTGGGCACACGGTTTGCTCTGGCCTCATTCCACCTGGCAGGAGTAGAGGACTTCTGGTGCAGCTGGCTGCGTCAACCCCTTGCAGAGAGAAGAATCACTTCAAAAAGTGGTAAACAAGCCCAACCCGTCCCTGGGGTACATGCCATTCTTCACAAAACTGTTCTGTTGGGACAAGCTGGAGCGTTGGGGATGGTTCCAGTCTTGTTGGAGAGGTTCACCAGCTTGCCTCTGTCTATCTTGATCTTTTGAGAATGTATATGAACAATGAATGAAACGTTATCTACCATCTATTCTGTATCTGTGGAGTACTTGGCTAACCACCGCCACCATCACCACCATCACCACCATCACCATCACCACCATCACCATCACCACCATCACCATCACCACTATCACTACCATCACCATCACCACCATCACCATCACCACCACCACCACTACCATCACCACCACCACCACCACCACCACCACCACCACCACCACCACCACCACCACCACTACCACCACCACCACCACCACCACTGTGAGTGTACATCATGTCTGTGTTGTGCTCTCAGATGCCTTATTTCCAGTCATCCCAGGCTCTGCACTGCCAGAAGGCACAAGTGTGGTTTAGCCTAGCAATGAACTGCCTGCTGGATGGTTTAGAACAACCAAATTTAAATGTATCACTGTTTGGAGATCTTCCATCTGAGTTCAGACGGTGGGTTCAGCCACCCTCCCTCTGGTGGCTGCAGGAGGGTCCTTCCTTATCTTTTCCATATCCTGGTGTTGATGGCCATCCTTGGCGTCCCGTGGCTTCCAGATATGCCACCCCAGTCACAGTTGTCCTCTCAGAGTGCCTTTAAGTTGTCTCCCCTCTCTCTGTGCTTTTCTCTGTGCTGGCATTTCTCCTTTGTATGCAGACCCCAGTCAGTGGGTGAGAGCCCACCCCAATGATCTTGCTTTGACTTCCCTTTTTATAGACCCTAGTTCCAAATAAAGACACAGTTAGAGGCACTAGGCATTAGGATCTCAACATGTCTGCCTTGGGAAGACCCATTTATCGCCTTACCTTGGACGAGTTATTAATGTCAGCAGGGATCCATTTCTTTATCTGTAGAATGGGCTGTGGGGCCACTAGATGACTAAATGAGTTGCTATGTGAACGGAGTGTTTGTAACAGAGCCAGGCACTTAGTTCCTGCTGTGCGAGAGCTGTCACCACCACCGTCTTATTGCACTTGGTCAAAGGCGGGCTCCTCCGAAGTCAAGGTGTTCACTGCAGGGTTCAAAGACGGATTAGCAACCCAAGTCTGCCTGGACTGGGACAAAGCTCTGGGACAGGCTTTCACCCAGACAGGCTCCATGGAGCCACCTCCGGAAAGTATGTTTCTTTCCCAGTCTTGTCAAAGAATCAAACTCAAGTACACAGAGAAGAAGAGCGATGGCTTTAGCCCTGGACTTCAACATGGGTGAAAAATTGTGGTCTTGGCTTCTTCAGTGACAAAGTCAGTGTTTGCCCTGGTGGCACCAAAGCTCTTCCTGACAATCTATGTTCTATGTATCTAGGGACACAAGAACAAAATACAAGGGCCAGACCAAGTGCTTCTGAGCCCCAGCTCGGATTCTGCCATTTCTACAGGAATTGCTATTGTTTTCCTGTAGGTTTAGTGGCTGCACCTGAATCTACTGCTGTTTTAACTACTGTCAGGGGCCCACAGTTGGGACCCAGCTGCTCAGGCATCGGTTCAGCCACCGACACCAGTTTTGCCACTGCTGCAAATGTAGTTTTTAACTATGTCTCTATTGGTCTATTTATCAACCAAGACTCAGGAGTCAGATGTTGGGGTGAAAACCTGCTAGCTCAGAAAAGCTAAGAAGCAACCAACTGACCTTCTTCTTTGTCCAGAGACCCAGTAAGAGAGCCTCTCTCCAGCTGTCTCAAACCAAAAGGACTGCCAAATTCTAAATCCCTCCCTACTATTTCTTATGTATCTCTCTATCCATCTTCCTGGCTCCCTTGTACTCTCTATGGCTGATTCCTGTCAACTAGTTGCTGGCTCTGCCTCCTGACCCAAGGTTGATTTTATTAATCAGTCTCAGAGTTCACAGTGTGGTAAAATATCCCACAACATATTGGGCCCTAGATGGTCAGAAAGCAAGCCATGATAAACAAGCCAGTGAACAGTGTTACTCCATGATCTCTGCTTCAGTTCCTGCCTTGAGTTCCTGTCCTGACTTCCTTCCCTCCATGATGGACTATAAAGCTATAAGTTGAAATAAACATGTTCCTACCCAAGTTGCTTTTGGTCACTGTGGGAGTCTGTGAGAGACCAGCTCCAACCTTTTCTGCTTTTTGAAGGGTTCTTAGGTAGAGGAGAGAGGAATTAAGATAGAAAGAGAGACTAGCTGACAAGAAGAAAGACAGAAACACAGGATAGCTTCAGGAGGGCCTAGGTCAATATCCAACAGCCTTGAAGTTTATTCAAACAGGCTTTTTATAATATACCAAGGGGAGGGGCATAAGACCTCCTCCTTGCAAGATCAAAGCACATCATACAGCCAGTATAGATCCTTCCAAACACCTGGTAACCACACCCCTGACCAAATCCTCTCCTTATGCAGCCCTGCTGGGTAAAGCAAGCCCAGATTCTCTGACCCTGAGTAAGTTCTCACTAGGAAGCCTCTGTGGGTTCCCACAGGTCATGATGTTTATCACTGCAATAGGAAGCAAATTACGACAGTGGAACACTGTAAAGCATGGAAGAGCCCAGCTCCATACCCCATCCTTCATGTTCCAGTGATTCAAGGTTGAAATGGAGCATCTGAAATCAAGCTTCCCGGAGTGTTGGGTGACTCTCAGGACCATCTGGGGCTTGTGCAGAAAAGGGTGCTGGGTCTAACCCCAGCTTCTGACTTGGAAGCCTGATGAGACTTGAAAAACCTGCATTTCTAGGGAGCTCCCCACATGTGCCCCTGCTTTGAGGACTGCTGCTGGAGATGCTCTAGGTGTTTCCTGCCTTCTGCCCCTCCACAGTCCTGCCTCTTCCCTTTCTCTACCCAGGGTGCTCCATTTCTTCCCCACATTGGCTTGCCCTTTGATGAGTACTCAGCTGTCTTATCAGGGAGTAGAAAAAAGTTATTCTTTTTCTCGGACCAAAGGAGATTAGAATGCCGTCTTAGACTCCCATGTCCCCTGTCCTGTAACAGAACACCCAAGACTGGGTGGTTTGTGAAGCATGTAAGTTTATATGGCTCCATGTTCTAGAGGCTAGGTAATCCAAGAGCATGGTGTGACCTGGGAAGGTCTTGTGCTGCCTCATACTATGGCAGAGGGTACCCCATGGGTAGGCAGTACAAATGTGACATCTCAGTTGGCATTGTATTACTTCTAGACAGCTGACAGTGCCATCTCAGGTCCCATCCTCACATCTCAGGTCCCATCCTCACGATCTTCTCCAATCCTAATAGACTTGCCAAAGCCCCTCCTCCAAAGGTCATTTAAGAGGTTGGAGACTGAATTTCCAACCTGTGAACTCTTGGGGTACATATTCAGACCACAGCAAGTGTTTCCATAAATGTTCTACATGAGGGGGAGGTGGTCTACCTAACTAGGGGATTGAGGACACAGAAGTGAATTCACAGGGTGTCATGTGGCTTCAGACATGACCAGAATGTGGTCCCAGGGGACCAGGGTAGCAAGAAACAGCCAGGCATGTTGCTGGGGGAGCTGGGGCAGGGTAGAGGGCTACTGGGTTCACTCCTGGACTCACCCTGGATCTACTCTCTGTGTCTCTCTGTCACCTTCCAGGAACCTGTAGGACTCAGCTCTTCGGTTTACTCATTAGCTGTGTAACTCCCTTGGATCTTGCTGGGACTCAATTCCAAGTCTCCATGAAAAAGAACATCAGCCTATTATCAGGGGTCAGCGCTGAGAGTTTGAACATTCAGTAGGTGGTTTTTTTGTTTTTTTGTTTTTTTGGTTTTTTTGTTTTTTTTGTTTTTTTGGTTTTTTGGTGTTTTGGTTTTTTTGGTTTGTTTTTTGTTTTTTGGTGTGGCAAGGCTATTCAATTAAGGCTGCTTGCTACTGAAAAGATATCTTGTCATCACAGTTCCCAAGAGGAGGTGGCATGATACACCATGAAGGGAAAAGGCACTGGTGGGGCAGGAGCCACCGGAGAGGGAGGAGCTGTCTGTCTGCACTGGGGGGGATGCAGTCCTACCACTGGCTGATGGCGATAACTTCATGAGGATCTGGGGTGACAGTTCTGTTCTTAGTTATCTGGTCCCTGGCCCTGTGGGGTGATTTAGGCAAGTGGATGGGGACACAGAATGTGAAAGTGTGACAGAGTGGGTGGCCAGGGTGTAGGCATTGCATTGGTTGGTTTGAGGCTCGAGCAGCCTGTGGGCAACAAATGGCTCGGTTAATGCAGAGTAGTCTGTGGAGAAGTGGGGAATTGTGGTTGTGGAGCTAGGTGGGCCCTGTGGATCCACTTTAAAACTGCCTTTATTAATCTGTTTTTGGATATGGCTTTTTTATTTTATTTTTTCATTTATTTTACACATTTACATACCGACCACGGTGTCCCCTCCCTCCTCTTCTCAGGTTCCCTCCTCCTACCTCCCTTCCACCCTCCTCCCCACCCCCACCCTCCCTTCCATCCTCCTCTGCCTTCATTCAGAAAGGGGAGGGCCTCCCATGGGAGTCAACAGAGCATGGCACATCAAGTTAAGGCAGGACCAAGCTCCTTCCTTGCATCAAGGCTGGGCAAGGCAACCCAGCATGGGGAATGGGTTCCCAAAAAGCTAGCTCATGTGCTAAGGACATATCCTGGGCCCACTGCTAGGGGTCCCACAAAGAGACCAAGCTACACAACTGTCACACACATGCAGAGGGCCTGGGGCGGTCCTATGCAGACTCTCTAGTTGGTGATCCAGAGTCTGTGAACCTGTCTCGAAAACCAAAAGCAAAACCAAACCAAACCAAACCAAAACAAAAGTTATGTATTAGCTTAGGTTGCTGTGGTGGTTTGAAAGAAAAAGGCCCCCAAAGGGAGGGGCACTATTGGGAAGTGTATCCTTGTTGGAGAAGGTGTGTCACTGTGGGGAGGGGCTTTGAGGTTTTCTATGCTCAGGATACTGCCCAGTGTTACAGTCGACTTCCTGTGGCCTGCAAGATGTAGGACTCTCAGCTATTCCTCCAGCACCACATCGGCCTGCATGCTGCCTTGCTTCCTGCCATGATGATGATGGACTGAACCTCTGAACTGTAAGCGAGCCACCCCAACTGAATGGTTTCCTTTATAAGATTTGCCGTGGTCATGGTGTCTCTTCACGGTAATAGTAACCCGAAGACAGTTGTAAAAACTGATTGCATGAGAAATCCAAGGCATAGTAAGTTAGGTGACATTGTTCTCGTAAAGGTCATTTAGAAGTCAAGCTTCTCTAGAGAAACAGAGCTGATAGAATAAATCCACCCCACCCCCCACACACATAGAATTTATTAGAGTGGATTACAGACTGTGACCTGGCTTGTCCAACAACGGTTGTCTCCCAACAGAAAGTCCAAGAATCCAAGTTTTTCAGGCCACGAGTCTGGATGTCTCAGCTGGTCTTCACTGTGTCAGAATCCCAAAGAAGTAGGCTCTAATGCCAGTCAAGGAATGAACTTGTCAGAGAGAGTGAGAGCAAGCATACAAAGAGTAAAAAAACTTCCTTCTTCCGTTTCCTTTATAGAGGCCAGCACTAGAAGGTGGGGGCCAGCTTTGGGGTGGGTCTACTGACTTCGAATGGTCTACATTTAAGGTTGAATCTTCTGACCTCAGATGATCCAGTCAAGAAAATCCCCACAGTGTATCCAGCTTCTTGGGCATTAGTTAATTCCAGATGTAATCAAGTTGACAACCAGGAATAGCCATCACAGGCAGGTTAAATTTAAATATGCTGAGCACATAGCAGGATAGCAGGTTAACTACACAGTATTAAGTGATCTCAAGGCTTATAACTTGGTTTTCCAACAAGGTCCAGAAAATTTCAGTCTTTTTGGAGTCAAGAGCTTTCAACAGACCACATTTTTTTTTTATTTAAAGACTTATTTATTTATTATATACAAAGTGTTCTGCCTACATATATGCCTTCCCACCAGAAGAAGACACTGAATCTCATTTTTAGATGGTTGTGAGCCACCGCGTGGTTGCTGGGTATTGAACTCAGGACCTCTGGAAGAGCAACCAGTGCTCTTAACCTCTGAGCCATTTCTCCAGCCCCGTCAAGAGCTATTTTCATAACGATGTATCACTAAACTTCTTTCAGCTCAAAGGAGATTGGAATACTGCTAAAGTCCATTTTGGCCGCACATTGGTGTGTGTATGCCCTTGTTCTCTAAGCTCAGCCTAGCTCTCTCCTCTGTCAGCTTAGGAATTGACCTCTTCTCTCTGTGTCTCTCTGTCCCTGTCTGTCTTTCTCTCTCTCATCGAAGTTCATTGACATTGGCGAAGCAGCACTCATCATATGCAAATGTTGTAACTTCAACGGTGTTTGGGGAATGGCATCACGTGGCCACCACACTGAGTGTCTGTTATACAGAACTGTCCTTCAAGCCAAATAGTCTTGAGAAGTTTAGCTGTGCCCTCTTGTAAAAGACCATCCCTCCTGGGTTTTCGACTGTTCACATCCCCTCATAGAGGGTAGGGAGGGGCATGAGACCCTCACCTGAGTATCCAGTTGCTCCCTACCACCTGGTGTATGCAGCTCTGCCCTAACTACACTGAGGAAGATTAGAGGAGTGGGTTCTGTCTATAGAGTTATTGGGAAAGCCATCATTTCTGCTGGTAAAGAATGTGACCTTTCTGATGTGGCCAAACGGTGGGCGTTTCCACACTCCAGTAAGTAACCCTTCACTTACGCTCTGTAACGAAGCTCAATATAACCTCATTGGTTCCCCCAGAAAGAACTGTGATGGAATTGTATTGTGGTTTGTCAGTGGGACTGTAGGAGAAGAGGTAGGTGGAGCTTACATCACCCCCTGGGAAGAAATGTTAGCAATGGTGTCATTTTCTCTGAAAGCTGGCATTGCAGGATGAGGAAGAACCTGCCATCCTCTTCCTGGCTGACTTCATTGAAACTGCCCGAGTCTGCCAAGTCAGTGCACGGAGCCCATTCACACCAGTGTGTCCCGGGGAGAGGTGGGGTTTTGAAGATGACAGAGCTGAGTCAGGGCTCTGCATGGAGTGTGCATGTGTGGGGAGCCACACTAGCATGTTACGGTGTGTAAGCGGGGTTCGTGAGAGGTTGCCGTGTATACAACGTGATGCGAATGAAGAAGACGACGGGAGCTCTTGGGTATTATGGGATGGCTGCATTGCAGAAGCACAGGGTGTTGACAGCCGCTGAGGAAAGCAAATGTTCTGTTGTGTGACTAAGGGATCAGTCAGAAGCACAGAGGGCTCGTGATTCCAGAAAGAAGAAGGCTTGGGCGCTAGAAGATAATATAGAATCTAGGGGTATGTATGATATGAGGGGCAGCTGAAGGCTGGAGGGGTGGCGAATGAAAACACCGACCTAAGACTCAGTCATACTAGGCTTTGGGTAGTGACTTCGAGGTTTGTCTTAAACGAGTTCTACATATGGGGTCTATTAAAGTCCTGAAGCTTTCTTTTTTTTTTTTTAATTATTTACTTTTATTTAATTTGCACTGGTATTTTGCCTACCTGTATGTCTGTGTGAGGGTGACAGATTTGGAGTTAGAGACAGTTGTTAGCCACCATGTGGGTGCTGGGAATTGAACCTGAATCCTCTGGAAGAGCAGGCCATGCTCTTGACCGCTGAGCCTCTGAAGCGGTTTCTAAATGTAAATTTTTAAAAACAAAATCTGATGCTTGTTACTCTGTTTGGGCATGGGTCTTTAGTTTTTAATATACCGAGAGCTTAAAAAATGTGATAGGGTGTGTGGTTTCTTACCCGTTGGCAGCCCTGTCAGGTCTAGGTGGTAAGTGACAGGGATTGGTGAATCAGGAATACCAGGAGGCTGAGTGTGGCTCTGGGAAGCAGGAAGAAAGGCTGTAATTCATTTACACAGAAGAAAAAAAATCTACAAACACCTAACACCCTCTCCACATGGCTGGGGGATCCTAAAGTAGAGACCTCATCTAAAGGTTTTAGTGTGTGTGTGTGTGTGTGCGTGTGTGTGTGTGTGTGTGTGTGTGTGTATACACGCGTGCGTGCACGTGCACCAACTTCATTGTGAGTCATGCCAGCTCAGTTCTTCAGTAATTTTTACTTCTATTTGAAGGCAGGATGAGCCAATGAGATCTCAATGAGACTGTCCACCTTGAGAAAATATCCATGCTTTTTTATTCTAAGGGAATGGAACTTTTTCTTCTCCCCTCCAGAGCAGAGCTTATGGAGCCCGCTGCAGCGAGTGGCCTGTCAGTGGTCAGTGTCTGGGGTTCTTCTACTGGACAGGCCCAGCAGGGAGAAAGGCAAGGCCGAGGAGCAGCTGTTTGTACTCCGTGTGTCAGGACCACTTCTATTAAATGCTAATAATACAGATGTTAGGAAGCTGGAGAGATGTGAAGGAAGGGATCTCAGGCACGTAAACCTCAACCAGAACTGTCACAGAAGACTCTTCTAGAATCAACCCTTTGCACAATAGCTACCACAACCTTATACACACACACACACACACACACACACACACACACACACACACACACACACAGATGTTTCTGCCCAACGACTTCCTGTTTAACGTAACTGAAGCCACACATGGTATTGATCCTGTGGCCAGGCATTATTATTTCAAAACGACTTATGCAAGCCTCTATTTCCCTTTAAAGCTAACTCTTGACTCAACTTCCTGAAACTCCCACGTTATTTACCATGGTGCATTCTCACCCTGATGTCCATCCCCAAATAAATTCAGTGTTTTTGGAGGCTCTTCCTGTGGCTGTTAGTTAGTGTTTGACTCACATAAAGGAGGCAGTGGGCTCAGATCAGGGTAGGGAACCACTTGGTGTCCCTGGAGCCCCAGGGTTGGAGGAAAGACTTAGTGGGATTGATGGACGAACACACAGTCTTGGGTGCTGGATAAGGCCTGGGTGCTCTCGGCATGGTCAGTTGGCACTGAAATGAGACCAGGTTCTAGCAGCCCTTTCATGATTATGTCCTGGGTCCTGTGGGAAGGTGGGCTGGTGTGAGAGTGTTCAGGGGTGGCCAGTGTTAAGGTTGGACCCTCTGGGATTCCCATTCTTCCTCAGTTTGCCCGGAAACCTGAGGTGGGAATAAGGAAAGAAGGAACAGGGAAATCAAAAATCCTTCCACAGTGAGCACTGGCTTTTCTTGGAATTGAACAGCAAAGCAACGTTTCCTGGAAGTCTCCAAAACTCCATGCGTACTTTGTTTCCACTTACTGTTCAACCCTAACCTGGGGTATGAAAGGAATTGGGAGATTGCAGTGAATAGTTATGTAGAGCCATGTTGTTGTCAAGAGACATGTCAAGAGACAGCGTCTCTATGCTGGGCAGACTGGCCTTGAACTCTGGGACTTGAGTGATCTTGATGCAATCTCTGAGTGCTGGGACTCCAGGTGCATGCTGACGTAACTGACCGGAACCACCTTCTCATGCTTCTATTTAGAACCGTAAAGCACAGATCGTGAATGCCGGAAGGAAACGTTGCGCTTATACAGGCTGAAGAGCTGAGCCTAAAGATGTCTGTATCTGAGACTTTGGAAGCCGGAAACACGCCCTCTAGTGTGGAGAAAGGGACTTCACTCGGATTTCCAGGTAGGGAGATGGGCCTGTGTTTGGTGCTTAAGGGGTGAGTGGTAAGATGGCCAAAGGAGGAAGGGAGTAATGTGTGCAGGGCTGTAGCCCATGAGCAAGAAAGTCACAGAGGCTGGAAAAAGACCAAGGCATGGGCGCTGCCCTTGGGGTTCCAGCAGGGACCCAGTATTAACTGCAATTCATTTTAGCCCATGGAGACTCATGCAGACCTTTCACCTCCAGAATGAAGTAATAACAGGGAGCAAACAAAGATCTCATTCACCCCGTCTTCATCTTATCTTCTCAAAAAACAGGAGACTGAAGCCCATGTCTTCTCCTCCTCTCCTTAATTTATGAAGTCCTTATGGGCAAGAATAGCTTTTCATGTCTCTATGAAAAATACATAGAGTTTCTCTGTTGCTCAGTTGACCAGAATAGGATTTAGAATTCCCAACTGTATGATGTCTCACTGTGAATTTTATCCTAGGTGGTTGATGACCATATTCTCTTCCATCACAATTGCAGGATTTCGATCTGATAAGGACAAATGAATTGTATTTCAGAATTAGGACTATACCCTCAAACTGGGGACAAATTCATGATGTTAGGTAGCCCACATGCTGTCTTTCTGCTCACCTTCCTCCACCCTCTGGCCTGCACATCACAAAAAAGGACCTTGCCACAGTATTTTCAGGGGGTGGCTGCTGGTTTCTAGGCCAGAATACAGGTTGGGAAAGCTCCCTTGGGTCTAAAAGATGAGGAACTGCTGCTTCAGCCTTTGCAATAAGCATCTTGGATAACACGCATCTTGAACCTCAGAGGATCTTACGATGCCCTGGTTCATTTCCCATCAGCTGGTGGGGGAGTTGAACTGGATATCCTGTTGCTGGTGGGGTCATGAATAGAAGACAGAGGGGTACAGGAGAGGCAGCTGTTCCCTGGGTCCTGCAGTGGGCTTGGGGATTTAGTCTCTGGGACTGCTAGGTTTGAACCTTAGTTGTTTTAATGTCATTGCTGTCCTCTTCCTCCTCCTCTTCTTCTTCCTCTTTCTTCTCTTCCTCCTCCTTTTCTTCTTCTTCCTCTTCTTCCTCCTCCTCCTTTTCTTCTTCCTCCTTTTCTTCTTCCTCCTTTTCTTCCTCCTCCTCCTCTTCTTCCCCCTCCTCTTCTTCCCCCTCCTCCTCTTCTTCCT